>PVKA01006969.1:0-80362 GCA_004027165.1 Ctenomys sociabilis
CATTCTGTATGAACAAAGAAAAAAGGAAAAACTATAGTATAAAAAGAGAAGAAATATAAGAATTTTACAGATAATTCTTCAAATCAGTCAGGAAAAAGCCTAGAAAATGAATATTCAACTGTTGAAAGAACAAGAATCAAAATCCTCAGAAAAAGGATATTCCAGGTATAATGTAGATATATTTTATGTAAATCTAGGTAAATATATGTTTAGAACATAATGACCTTATCTTAGAAAAAAAGGAGGAAATAAAGTAATTGAAGGTTTTAGGAACTAAATAGCTAACTCTATTATTATTTCTAATTCTTCAGGTGATTCTTTCAAATAAATTATTAAAAATTGTACTAATAGTGTTTGGACAGGATATCATGTCTCCATCTTGTACTAGGAATAACTATTATGAAGACAACAATATGAAACGTATTAATTATTGAAGCTGTCCTAATTGGTTTTGAAACTGTTTCATTGCTATTTGTTTCTCAATAAAATTAATTTTTAAAAAAAGAGAGAAAAGAAAAAGAAAAGATTTTTTAAACCTGGTTGTTTTGAAGTCTCTCAGAGCTGTAGAAATGTATTCAGACAAGTGTTTCTCCATGAGTGCTACTCTGATCCAGGCTCTACCCTAAAAAAGAAGAAGAGAAATGAAAACCTTAAAAATATTTTTGCCTATTATGCCACTGAAAATATAAGTGCGTTAACACGGAAATAAAAAATTCATTTGAAATATACATTTAATAAAGACTAACAAAAATATTTAAGCAGACAAAGTAACAAATTTTTTATAGAGTGTATTTTTTAGAAGGTGTAGTGTACAACATATCAAATTAACTTGTTATCCTCCAGTAGGGCAAAACATTAATACATTAGTAAGAGTTACTTACATTAGATACTTGTTTTGAAACATATAATCATAAAATAAAACTCTATAACCCTAAAGTCAGCATTTTAATTTATAATATGGCCCCTCATAAAACATGAGGCACAGGGTCGTCTCCAAACACTAATCATTCTAATACCACTTAAGAGAATTTCCCATCTTACCCTTCCAAAAGTTTTAAATTGACAGTGAACTTCTAAATTGCATGATGCATCATTTATCCAAATCATGAGTTTCTGAATCTGGAGCCCCCTTAGAATTCTAAAAACTATTACCAAATATTTAAACTTTAAAAAAAAAAAAAACTTTGTATGTGGCTCAGGGGTAGGAACACTTGCCTAGCCTGGCTTCAATCCTCAGCACAAAAAAATGGAACTGAACAAAATCCCCAGAAGTCAGTAAATGTATCCAGAATCACAGAAACAAATAATTTCACTGTACTGAAAGCATTAGTATTTCAACAGTTGAGATTAATCAGTCTTTAAGTATTCCTAGGTATTTCTTACAGACTATTTAGAATAAAAGATTTCTCTGTAGGTATAATTTTAATATTCAGTAACTTTTAGTTTTATTCAACCCTTTTAAAATTTTCCAGAAAAATTCATAAGGAATGAACAGACAGAAAGTTGAAACCTGGGGAATAAAGGTGACACTAACCAATACATATGACAGCCAAGTACCAGTAAAGGGGAATAACCCATGAAAATGTCTGCAAGTCTAGTGAAACTGTTAGTTAGAAAAGGTCTAAAAGAACTCAGCCTAGAAAATGATATGCCTGTTAGGCTCCAAAGTAACAGTACTGCTGGAAAGAAAATGAGTAATGTGGATATAGTTAGGAGGTCAGTCAATTTGCCTATAAGCTCATCTTTGCCTGTGTTCAGCCCATAGTTCCTTCTGAGTAAGCCTAGAACTTAAAATAAGCTGTGAGGGACTGGAACAGAGGAAGGAAGAGGGAAAGCGCTAGCTGGCCAGTAGCTCAAGATTCTCTCTTGAAATTTCCTCTAAAAACACAGAAACTAATAGTGACATCTTGCATCAAAAGGCCACGGTGTCACCTATCAGAAGCAGGAAAAGTTGCTACTTTGAGGGTATTAGGCACAGGAGATTGTGCTGTTGTTGTTAAGAAATATGGGAAATTCCTGCTTCCTAATTTATTAATTATAATCCACATAGAACTAAGTGCACCTAGTTTCCTGTCCTTGATGTGTACGGAATTTTCTATTGAGGAAATGTGCCGATTTTAATTATTTCTTTTCAACAAAAGAACTTTTACTAGAATATACGATAAACAGACATAAAAGTTGTTAGACTCAAGAAGTAGAAAAGCTGGAGCTACATGAAAGAATTATTGGTGAATCAATAAGTTTTTGAAAACAATACTAGTCAATACTTCTTAAGAATAAATATGTGATAGGTCTGAAGAACTTTGTGTCCATTGACTTGCTAATGTATAAAATTTCTGCACCCCAAAATTGTGGGGTAGGTTACAACACTATCTGTACTTTATTATATGAAGAAAAAATGTAATTTTTTTCCTTTCTCTCTCTCTTTTTTTTTTTTGTATTTTAGGGAAAGGTCTACAGGGTGTTCAGGTCTCACTGCTAGATCCGACTCTTAGTGATTCTCCTGTTTACAGCCTCCCAAGTGCTGGTTTTACAGGCACGCGCTGCCATGCCCAGTCTCAATCACCAGCTCAGCGCACCCTAGGGGCGGGGCCAGCACTGCAGGCCCTGAGATCGAATCCCTGGCCCCTGCGTCTGCTTGCAGGTGCTTTAATCAGCTGAGCTATTTGACTGGCCTTTCTTGGAGCCCTTCCTCACTTGCTTCCTCTCTTTAGTTACTTGTTCATTCTTTCTTTCTTTGAGACAAGGTCTCATTATGTGGCTCCAACTATCCATGAACTCACTGTGTAGACTAAAAAGGGGAAATTCAAAGAGAAAAAACTCAGTTTCTCATAATCTTGACCAATCTAATTGCATTAATACCCATTTACTCTACTTTTCAATTCTGGAGAATGAATATTTTCATTTCAGAGGATGAGACAAATGTAGTATAGGTAAAAGATATTTATGTTATAAATGTATTTAGGGGCCGGGGAGATATCTCAGCAGAATAGCGCTTGCCTGGCAAGCACAAGGGTGAGTTCAAACCCTGGTTCCACCAAAAAAAAAAAAAAAGTATTTGACAAAAGACTCTCACCCATAAAATACAAAAATACCTTTAAAAGCTGTGATAAAGACAACCCAGTGGCCAGGGCAAGGGCCTGCCTGGCAAGTGCAAGGTCCCGAGTTGAATCCCCAGTACTGGAAGAAAAAAAAAGTCAACTCAATTAAAAATAAGCTCATAAGGGGAAGGTTATTAGTTATTGATATAATATTGTTCATTAGCACTATCAAGATACACAGATGTCATCCTCTTTTTTTATGTGAGGTTTGGTAAGTAACATTTTTCAAAGAATTTACTCATCTAATTTTCAAATTTAGCAGAATGAAATTAATAATATTGTCTTTTAGTTTTTTATGTATTTTCTACAGGGTCAATAAGGTCTCACAACATACAGTGGACTCATTATGACTTTTCTGTTTTCAGTACCCCAAGTGCTAAGACTATAGGTGCACACCACCATGGCACACCAAGGATCAAACCCCAGCTGCTGTGCTGTGCCTGAGCAGGCACTTTAGTCCATTTAGCTTTCTGGTTGGCCCTTCTTTTAGGACTTTAATATCTACAGAGTATACTAGTCTGGTTTTATTATTTCTGATACTGATCATTTATACTCTTCCTTTTTATGTTCTTGAATAGTCTTACTAGAAGTTTATCAATTGTTCTTAAAAAAAAACTTTTAACTTTTAGATTTTCTAGTTTATATTTGCTTAAACTGTATTATAGTTTGTCTCATTATTTCTTTCCTTTCACTTACAGATCTTCATTTTTTATTTATTTATTTTTATCATTTTTGTGCAGGGTCTTAGTATGCACCTTGGACTCATAGTTGTCTTCCTGATTTCTGCCTCCCTGGTTCTGGGATATTGGGATCACAGGTATGCGCAACCACACCCAGACTCCATCACCAGCACAGTGCGCCCCGGGGGCGGGGCCAGTGTGGCATGTGGGGCCAGGATTGAACCATGCCCCTTTTGCTAACCTAAGCAAGTGCTTAGTCTGCTGAGCTATACTGCTGGCCCTCAGATCTTTATTATTTTTTTTTAAAACTTGTATAGGGGAAAGCTTTGATCACTGATTTCCAGCCCCTACTTTTTTTATAAAAATATACAAAACTGTATTTTCCTCTAAGTACAGTTTATTATATTCTGCACTTTATCAGTACTTCCCAAATATATTTCCATCTTATGATTTCATTTTTCATACTGAAGTTATTTAGAAATTCCACTTTCATTAATAAAAGAATTGTCTCATTATTTTTGTTCTTATTTTAGCATAATATTCACTGTGGTTACAGAACATACTCTATGAGTCCAATCCTATGAAATTTGTTGAAATACATTTCTATATAAATTCTGTGTGCTTGATAAGAACATACCTCTTACAGATACAATAATCCAGTTTTCTTTTATTGTGGGAGAGGCACCAGGAATCAAACTCAGGACCTCACAGTTGCCAAGTAGGCACTGTGCCATTGCGCTAAACCTCTGGCCTCCCAATTTTCTGTTGGTATTCATATTTATTTGTCTTTTAATTTAATTACTTTAAAAATATAATCTTTACCACTCAAGGTCTGTTTCAATTGTCCTTTTTATTAGTTTCAATCATCTGATCTTCTTTAACATACCTAAAGAGTTTGGAATGAATAATGGATATTGCTTAAAAAGTGGTAGGATTCTGATAATACCTCTTACCAGAGTACACTTATTGTCTTGTGGCAGGCATACCAAGTACTAGAAAATTATTATGAATCATTTATGGATCCATTTTTAGGCCTTTTTAGGGATGATCTTCTCAACTCTTTTATCCAAAGTAAAACCTTCCTGGGGCCTCCAGTGAAAGTCTGGATGTTAACAGCACCTCTCCATGCTTTTTGTCCTTGTTACTCTGACCTCCTAGTTAGCTATTTTACAGTTTACCTTCTGGTTTCAGCTTAGTTGGTAACTACCTCATAGTAAAACTATATATACAATATCAGACATGTTTATCTGGATATATTCCCTCTAAAGACTGATTTCACTGGAAGTTCCATGTTCCAACTTGATTTTTTGGAGCCCAGATAAATAAAAAACAACAAATACCCAGCTCCATCATTTTTGCTTCACCTCTACACCTATGATGTGGACGTATAGGATCTTGGGTAAAGCCAACATGAACATAGGGTTCAGCTCATGCAATCTTTCTCTCAGAACAGTGGCTATTCAAGTTCTCATGGCTTGGTTCTTCTCTTATGTTTCAAATTTGTTGCTTTGTGTATTTTATTCAAGCTTTACAATTACTCTCACAGAACAGTTCCCCTGATATGTTATTCTGTTGTCAATAGAACCAGAAACACTATTTCCTTACCTCCAGAAGTATCTCTGTTTTAAGTTTCCAATTATATCCTTTTCACTAGATTCTGTTTGAGCCCTCTCTTTGTGTATGTTTCATATGGCACTGAGTCAACCTTCTAAAAGTGAAAATCTTACTATGCTACTATTCTAAATAAGGAAAAAAATAAACCTTCTCAAATATCTCCCACTACAGTGACAATAACTTCTAAACTCTTAATCACGACTGTAACTGTAATTCTTTCTTGTTTCCTCTGTTCAATAATTGCACAACACATTTTTTCCTTCATTCAAGTCTTAAATCAAATGTTATTTCCTCAGAGAAGACTTCTCTAACCACCCTAAAAAAGTGTCCTCTACATCACTATTACCACTTTTTAAATTTTTTGATTTCTTTTCATAGCTTCTGAGATTATATCTTGTGTGTAAATCTGTAAATGTAATGGACATAGCATTTGCTCTTTGTCATCTTACTTGTCCACCACTATATTTCCAGTAAAGTTATAACAGTCATGTAATAGGCACACAACATATACTTGTTGAATTAATGGATAAAACAAAAAGCAACAAGTAACTTGTTCATAGCTAACTCAGTATTGGAACTACTGGTGTCAATGAGGGAAAAATGACAATGATAGCAATGTATTAGGAACATTCATCTGATGCTAGTATTTTATACAGACAAAACAAATGGGTAGAATAAGAGTCTCTCTAGTTTCTGCCTGGGAAACTATTTTTAAGCTTCTCACGATTTTCAGACATTTTCTAGTTTTTATACCAAGACAAAATAATCTGGCTCTAGGAAACATCAAGTGGATGTTAACACAGGAGAAAATGATTTGTAAGTCAGTAATAGAAAATAGTAATTCAAATGTTCTCACTACTGGATTATGGTAAAGTTTTAGTAGTTGATAAATCTGGTACATCCGTGATTAATACCCCCATTACTGACTGTTAGTGGCTAACCTGTCTCTGAGACTAAGCAGTAATAAGGCCAGCTAGTAAACAAAGGACAAAGTAAGAAATGAGACCAAAAAACCCTGAAAAAACAAAAAAACAAATAAGCAACACTGCAAAGAGCAAGACTAGGATATATGCCATGAGAATGCACTCAGGACTACATTTGGATCTGACCTGTTCAGGAACTCAATAAATATTTACCAAATGGAGAGATGCATGGGTAATGGTTAATGTGACTACTTCTCAGAAACAGTTCTAATAATGCCATTTAAAGAATAAAAGAATAATAAAAGAAATGTAATACTACATTTCCATGAGCTAGGAAAGCCAAACCTACCTAAAAGCAAGAACTCCTAAAAATGAAGAGTAAAAACGATATAAGAAGTACTCTGGAAGAGAGGACAAACTGAAGAATAAGTAGCTCATACTTTGAAATAGGGGGGGTCTATTGAAACTAATTAGAATATTAAGAAAAACCAATGCAAATAAGGCAAACAGTAGTATCTGATCAATTATGAGTGATTTTGATCAGTAATTATATGACTAAGAAATCAAATTACATGTAATTATACATAATTAGCCAAGAACATATGAGGAAAATTCCATTGAGTAAAGATTCAGAAGACTGAAATATGTTGGTATATTTTGAAGTGAATTTTCTAATTTTCTAATCCACTCTGAAACCTGTGTAATTTTATGTCTCAAAAATTTCATGTCTCAGAATCCTTGAACATTATTAAAAAGAAATACTATAAATATCCTGAGGTATAAGGATTACAGACATAATCATCAGGTTAAACATTCTATTCTATTGTCAAATTATGTTTAGATCTTGGGAAACAGACTCAATTTGTCACAGATCCTGTGAAGAAATTGAATGGTTTGCATTTCAATTTAAATTAGAAGACTATGTTTCTACAATACCATATGAGTATCATATAGTGGCACAGTGGTACAAGGATACAGACAATTCAGATTCAACACCCCTAAATTTAATGAACAAGGTGTGGGTATAGCTCACTGATAGAGCGCTTATTTAGCATACATGAGGTCCTGGGTTTGATCCATAATACTAAAATAAATAAATAAATAAATTTAAATGTTTTTATGCCAAACTTGTTCATTACTCCATAACTAGTCCATAGCACATCTCTACCCTCCATTGTTGAAACTGTCATATGCTTAACTCTAAAAGTAAATCTCTCCCCTTGTATAGTATTAAAGTATTTTGGTCCCAAGTACAGTTAGACATTATTTGTTAAGGAAGTTTGGTGCTTTAGCTCTGGCACATTTTTTACATATGTCAAAACAGGACCAAAGTGCCACATGTTTATAGTCCTTTGAGGCTGCAGCTCTAGGTACAATAAACCTGCCATCTCACATGTTCATTTGATCCTCCAATCTTGATACTTGGCAGTAGTGATTATTTGAGTACATCTTTTCCTTATACTTCTTTCACTATAGCCAGGCAAATAAAAAATCTCTCTCTACTAACTAGAATTTATTTGAGGCTGGAGTAAAGAAACTTAAAAATGCAGGACTTGGAACATGACTTTTCTATGGCGTTTTGATGCTCAACACAAAATTTTGAAACAATAAATATTAACTCTGCTGGGAAATATTCTGTCAAAACAGTCAGTCCTAAGAGCCTGAATAAGAGATCAGGCAGGTAGGTCTGCATTTCTTTGGTGCACCCAGGTCCAAATGCTGCATTCTAATTTTATTAGCTCCCTAGTCATATGGACATTCAGGACACACTAATTCTGTAAATAAATGCTTTCCTCTGTTGAAGGAATGCACTTGTTACACATGTATGTTACACATACATGTCTTTTACTTTAAATCTGAAAATAAAAAAGCTTGTGTACCACAAATGTTTATTATTATATATTTGATTCATTCAAATCACAAGTAGTTTTTTAATCCTAACTTAAAAAAATAAAGATATTCTTAAACCATATGGAAAACAAGAAGGGAAAATTTATACAAACTCATGTAAGATGGAATTATAGCTTCATAATTCTAACAGTGAATTGAATTGTGTCTTAGTCTCCAAACTATATCTATTTCCACCCTTTATTTTCTACTTATGGTGACCTAATAGCACAAATAAAATTCATAAACTAAAACTTATATGGCTTAGCACAAACTCTTTTTATAATCTAATAATAATTACTGAAGATGTTAGAAATATCTTTTACATAGGTTATACCTATCAATATTCATTATATTAGAGGATTAGAAAATTCTAAAATATTGAGCAATTTAGAGAGTAACCCATCACACATGAATTTTTTTGTGAAAAATGAATTTTAAAAAACAAAAAGTGAGAAGTCTGCTTTATATTTTTTCAAATCTCCTAAATGTCTGACATAATAAAAGAAGATATCTGCTTCTGCATTCCATCAGTTAGAATGTGTTGCTTTAGCTGATTTATATGTAGAAAATCTTGTCTCACACAGATAGAAGCTGGAAAGAGACTTTTGTTAATGTTCTTCTTTGATTCTACACCAAAACTCAGTAAGATATAATTTCTTCAAAATGGAAGTTAACTGTAAAATGGAATTTGCTACCAAATCAATGACCTTTTAGTATTACACTGCATTAAATTCATTGTTCTATTTTGCACTTTGAATTAATCTTTTACCCATACATGATGATGTAAGTCCAAGTACTCTCTTCAAAAGCATAACCTACGCAAGTACCAAATATAAATAATTTCATTAAATAATTTAAAATATACTTGTTATTACGAAATTAACCAGGAAAAGCATTGTCTTTACCAAGTTATGGGGCTGAGGAGACAGCTCAGCAGTCGAAGTGCCTCCTGCCAAGCGCAAGGACCCGAGTTTGATCCCCAGTACCACCAAGACTAGGCATGGTGGTACATGCCTGAAATCCCCCCACTGGGGCAGCTGAGAAAGGAAGATCACTATGAACAAATATGAACTGTGTAGCAAGATCCTATAACAAACAAACAAATAAATAATATTGAAAAAAGATTTATCAAGTTACAAGTATGAGATGATAAGTATGAGTTTTCCAAAAATATAGTTTTTACTTCAAACTTTAATTCTGCTAGTGAATGCTGTCACCTATTTCAAGTAATTTTTTCAAGAAAGCCATTTCTTCCATTTTTCCCCAAGAAAATGTCTGCCAAATGTTTAAGCCTAACAAATTATAATTTGTAAGTTTTTTCTAATAAAACTAGTAAATGTAAAAAGCATCTAGTACATTATATAAATCAGAGAATCACACAAATGCTTTTCTTGAGGCAAATACAAATTTACTGTGTTATCAAAATATTTTATGCATGTTTTCCATTTTCCACTTAGGATACTATGAGACAAACTAAAAAGTTGAAGTTTAATAAAGTCAATGTTTACTGCACTATTATAGGTATTCTAAGTGAGGCTCACTTTTGTATACTGAGTGTATTGTAAGGAAAGAATCAAATGCCCTTACCAGAGTAGTTTGATGATACTGCCTAATTTACACTCAGACAAAAGCAGTGTTTCACTACCACTTGTGCATCAGCAATTCAAGTGTTAATGGAGAAAAAGAAAAATAACATGGCATTATATAAAAGTAATTTAAAAAAATATGTATTTGGTACAAGGTCCCACTACACAGCTCAGACTCGTAATGATCCTTCTTTTTTCAGCCTCTCCAGTGCTGCGATTACAGATGGGCGCCACCACACCCAGTCTAAGTGTCTGGAGCAGGGTGCCCCAGCAGGGCCAGCACAGCATGTGGTGCTTGATATTGGACCCCAGTTCTTGGACCTGCCTACACAGCTGCTTAGTTGGCTGAGCTAACTTGATGGCCCTAAAAATAGTTTTGAGGTTAAAAAACCCTTATAGAAGGGGTCATGGGCACTACCAAGTTTTTTTCAGGTCATCGAGAGCCACTGGCTTAGGTAATTCAATAACTTTAAACAAAAAAGATTTTACGTTTCCTAAAATAAAATTTGTAGTATTTTCATATCCTCCTTTAGTTCAAGATGCAACAGTAAAGACACAAGAGGATTATTTTCTTTGCTTCCTTTTTTTAAAAAAAATTAATTTGTTTTTGACACAGGGTCTTGTCATACAGCCCAAGATGTCCTAAACTCTTGGCAATCCTCCTATCCCAGCCTCCTAAGAGCTGAGATTTTTACAGGTGTGAGCCACCATACTCAGCTAAGAGCATCCTAAAATAACTACATGAGAAAGAGAGAGAGAGAGAGAGAGAGAAAGAAAAAAGCCTTTAAGAGACGTTAAATTTAGTCAGGAGCTGAACCTCAATGAAGAAGGAAAATAAACTTTATTTAATTGCAGAGTTCCAACCTTTGTACGTATGTCAAAACCATTTACAATTAGATTACACATACTGCATATTACAAATGTCTTACCTTAGCTCTAGAGGAACTGACATTTTCCATATTTTCAATGCTGCAGATACAATTCTGTGAAACTTTCCGGCAAGCCACTCTGATATAGTCCCAGAAGCTACGAGGACTTTCATAACCAAACCAGGTTACTTGACCTTCAGGAGATAAATTGAAATATAAAAGTAAAAGAAAGCTATACTATGAAATTCAAATTGCAAGAACAGCACAAACCTGAAAAATAAGGGGTAATACAGTGCATTATTGTGGAGATGACACTTATGTAGGTGTCAAAAGCCTTAAATATCGTTCCATCCTATCCTTAACTATCTTTAACTTGGGAAAATTGACTTACTCAGTCTGGATCCTAGTTTCTTCAACAATAACCTACACAACCAAATATAAATCAAGATAACAATAACAATCAAGCTAAATGAAATAAAGAAACTAAACACTAAAATATCTTGCTGCTTAATATCTTATTATCTAAATCTTTTAGATAATACATAGGAAACTTTATTTGTGTTTCCTGTACACTAAGTTGAACAATGATTTACATGTAATCAGCTAAACTCTAAATCTTCTACCTTGAAAAATAGAAAAAAAAAATGACACCCTCTTCATCTTGGAGGAAGAGAGTATGTTAAAACATGAAACAATGTGTGTTCTATATACAAAGTAAGATAAATTAAAACCCCATATTCACTGGTGAGTTGCAATTCTCTACTCATGCATTCTCATCTATAACTCTGTCACTCACTTGCTCTCATCTAGTCACTAACCCATGAAAAATACTTCAGCCATTCAACATTCTCATCTTTCAGTGGAAGATGAGAATTTAGGTCATTGTTCATGAGCAAGCATTCTATTCTATATACCTTTTATCAGTATCAATACTTCTATACAAGACTCTAAGTAGTAAACCCATGGGAACCATTCTGTATATGTACTATTACTAAATAAGATATAAAAGGCACTTCAATACTTTCTTTACTAGCTCAGAGTGATTATCTTATTGAGGGAAGTTGGAAAATCTTAACATAGAAAGATGTACATTATATCTTATATTTTAAGTATGTGCTTCATTTTTATTTAATATATGTATGCTAAATTCTCCTTTCCCCAGTTATAATTCCTTTTAGAGACATCAAAAAACTATTCTTGTCAGCAAGCACCATTTTAAGAGTGATGTCTGAAGTGACATCCAAGTGGTTCCCAACAGCAGAAGCACATTAGAATATCAAGATCACTTTTTTAAAAGTTCAGGAGCGTGGCCTTCCAGCAAACTGAATAAATAAATCACTAGGGAAAGCTAAAGCACTGGCACTTTTTAAAAGGTTCAATTGACATGTCTAATGATGTATTCATAGCTAATCAATCAACAGAAATTCTAAAAATCATAATTCTACATTCAGGACATTTTTTAAAAATCCTCCCTTTCTTTCATACACAGTAAGCCAGGTATGATCTCTACAGTTAGTCCCCCTGTTGGCCCAATACTGTGTGATTATTCATTTTCATAATTCTTTATTTGATTACCTTCATATTAGATGATACAAGGCAGGAATTATGCTTTATTTTGTCTTTAGACCAATCTTCAAACACTTGAAACCATGTTTGATTCACTACAGACATTCAATAAATATTGAACAATGAATTGGCAAAGCAGCACAAACAGATCATCCTAAGGACAGCAAACATAACAGCTTGTATTTTTAAGATTCTACTAGAAGGCTGATGAGATAGCTCAAAGGGCTAAGTGCCTGTTTTGGCAGGCAGAGGAACCAGGGTTTGATCCCTGTTCCGCATGCTGCGCTGATCCCCGGGGTGCACTGTGGGTGTGGTAATGAACACTTGTAATCCCAACTCTGGGAAGTTGAGACAAGAGGACCACTACAAGTCTGAGGGGGGCAGGGAGATGGCTCAGTGGAATAAGCACTTCTCTGGCAAGCTCAAGGGCCTGAGTTCAATCCCCAGTTCTGGAGAAAAAAAAAAGTTCAAGCTGTGTAGCAAGACCCTGTAAATAAATAAACAAATAATAAATACAAGAGTTCTAAAAATTTAGTATTTTGGGTCATTCCATATGGAATAATATTTACTGCCAATGAAAAATGAAGGTGTCACAAGAATCTCTCTTAAAGACAGTATATAAAAACAGAAGTCAGAGAAGTAGATGAGGAAAAGGTACCACTCTATTAACTGGTAGCAATGGCACTGCTATAATCCCATACAGGTAAGCAAGCAGAAAGGTGAACACAAGACTCCTATGATCAAAAGAGTTTCTTTTGTAAGGAAATCTCCTAGTACTATTGCATAGGGCAGGATCTGAATTTTATAACACAATTTTAAATTTTTATATCAATATCACATGGCTGAGGAAAATAATTGTCATTGTAAAAATAATGAAAATAATAAAAAAAATTGTCACTTGTGAAACAAACCTGTCAAAAATCAAAAAAAAAAAAAAAAGAAAGAAGGAAGAAAAGGAAATCTCATTTTAGAGAAGATGACATAACAAAGATACAGAAAGCAAGAAATTTAGGCTTAGGTTGAACAGAGAAAAACTGAGCACCAAACCCTTGGGACTATTATCATGGGTAAGCTACAAGCTTTCATACAAAAGATCATGGTAAGATTTCCTAAATTATGAAATGGAAAACCATTTAAGCAGGATGGCATATCATCACACCTTGTAGGGATCTTAAGTAAACCAGGGGTATCTTCACACACTTTTTGGACTTAAAACTAGAGGTGAGGATCTGTCTTCTTTACTGGTTTACATGCATGCCAGGATTTCAAAGTGAGCTTTCTAATGGAAGACCCTATACTTTGACATTCAAAAGAATGTGTTTTAAGAAGAGCTGGTTTCCTTGCTAGAGTCATCAAACAATGTCTCATGAAAATTGTCTGTATACCCTAGAATTTTACTTAAATAATTTCTGCATCCATAAAAGAGCTAAATTATATAAAATAGAAGCATTCAATTGGTTATTTCAGATTTTATTATTTGACTATTACATCTACCTAAATATACATCAACTACTAGTGAATCTGTAACTAGTATTCAAATGAAAATTGAAAAACAAAGGTATAAACTGATCATGCCTTTAAAAGTAAATACTATACTAATAAGTAACTCCCACTTTCATATTCTTTTAAGAATAATCACAAAAGAAAATCAATTAACAAGAAACTGATAATACCCTGGAGAAATTTTATTCTGAAGAAAAGATACACTGGTTTTATTTTAGTCTTTTTTTTTTTTTTTTTTGTATTTTAGGGAAGGGTCTACAGATGTTCAGGGTCTCACTACTAGATCACATTCATAGTGATTCACCTGTTTACAGCCTCCCAAGAGATGGGATTGCAGGCTTGTGCCACTATACTCAGGCTCAATTTGTCTCAGTGCACCCTCAGGGCAGGGCCAGCATGGCAAGCCCTGGGATGGAACCCGTGGGCTCTGCTTGTAGGTGCTTTAATCCACTGAGCTATTTGGCCAGCCCTATTTTAAAGTTCTGATGAGCATAAACATGAGTATATACTTTTAATTATAAGCGGTTATATATACAAATGACAAAGTTACAGGAGATTTTGAAAATTTATTTGCATCACATTAATTCAACTAATTCATTTTATATATTTAGTACAGGGTCTACAGGGTCTCACTACGTAGATCTGGCTTGTAATGATCATTCCTGTTTTTCAGCCTCCCAAACACTAGGATTACATGCCACCACACCCAGTCTCAGTTGCTGGCTCAGCACACCCAGAACGGGGCGGCATTGGCATGCTGGGGATTGAGCCCTTTTCCCTGTGTCTGTCTAAGCAGGTGCTTTAATGCACTGAGCTATCTGGCCGGCCTCCCCTAATTCATTTTAGGCACAGAAATAAGTGATTAAATTTTGTTACACTAAAAGACAATCTTCTAGTGATCAACAAACTGATCACTAAATTGTTTCACTTTTTGCATCTAAGAATAGCATGGGGCTGGGGAGATAGCGCAGTGGAACAAGTGCTTGCGTGGCAAACACAAGATCTTGAGTTTGATCCCTGGTACCACAAACAAAATAGCATGGGGTAACTAGGGTCCAAAGCTACTCTAAAGGTAGTTTTCTATGTTCATTTACATATATTTGTATCCTACCATATGTTTTGTTTGTATCTTATTTTATGGCCAGAATAAAACATTTTAAGAATAGGAACTAAATTTTTTAAAGTAGTTCACTACTAAGCAGTAGTTAGTGATATATCATCTTTAAATAATGTCTCACAAAATATAAATGAATTTGTTAATTGACTTTCTTCATCTTTTATGGGGGCTCAGGTATGCAAATTGAAAATGAAAAACTGGTATCCTAACTGAAGTTCTGTTAAAGTTAATAATACCCCTGCCTGAAAATATCAAAGAGCTGCTATTCATCTAGACAAGAACAAAAGACAAGACTGCCCCATCAAATTGTAACCAACTACTCCAACATCACTGCAAATATTTAAAGGAAATTCATTACTTATGAATATATTTTGCACTATTTAGATATATAAACTTTTGCCACACTTAGATATGTAAATTTTAAGTTTTCACTTTAAATTTTGTGGCAGTCACTCTAAACTTCATACTACTCATTTATAAAAGCCAATGTGAGTCTCCACTATCTTGTTTTACACCCTTTTAACAAAACTATTACCAGTTAAGGCTTATATTTATGGCATCCAGCATTAAAGGATAAATTGATTTTCAAACTAGAATCTCATAATTTTCTAACTATAATCTCATAATGATACAGTTTGAAAAATATTTTAACATTACAAATAATTTCAGTTATACTTTAAACTGAATCTTAAGTCAGAATCAAGACTTAGGTGCTCAGTTCTACTTATATTGCTGGCTAGGTATGTTACAGAGTGACTCACATAAATAATTTGGCCACTATGTAATTTATAAAATATAATTATTATCTTTTGTACAATATCTAATTCCCTGATAAGAACTATATCAAATATATAAATATATAAGAATGCATAAATATTAATTTTTCATCTTCCAAAACTAAAAAATATCAGAATTACAAAGAAAAAAAAATCTGAAAATCTGTGACTTCATAGGCTTTTCTATCCCACCCACTTTATACAGGACATAAGTTTAAAATTCTGGTGGACTGCATTAGAATGATGAAGGCTGACAACCAAAGAGTAGCACATACAAATGTGCTACCTTAAAGAAAGGTCTACCCCTGAAGAAATATAGGTAACCTGTTTTAGTAGTGACTCAGGTCAGACATACAAAATATAAAACAAAAGTAATTATTTAAAAAAAGTACTTTTGGGTATTAGGATCAAGGAAATGACAGTATTTCCTATGCTTTATACTTTATCCAATTATAATCTTTAAAAAGATCACTATCTCTGTTTTAATTTAAAAATAAATGTAAGTTCATAAATACAGAGCCCCATCAATGTTTTTGCACATACGTACTAGAAGGAAGTCACTAATAAAAATGTATGCATATGACTGGGAGAAAGGGATTAAGAAATATATTGGCACTAATGCTTTAACACTAGCAAAGTAATTGTTAATAGCACTACATTAGTTTTACTAACATGCATACAGCCATTTGGAACCTCCAATTTGCACATCGTCAAACATTACACACACTTACAAAACTGAGGAAATAATACACAAACCTTGTATTATTAAAAGCTGTAATGAAATATAAATATGACTGATGCATAAGTAATAAAATAGTGATTGAAACCAGGAAACATTATGAAATATAATGGAGGGCTGGTGAGATAGCTCAGCAGACTAAGCACCTGCTTAGGCAAGTGCAGGGACTGAGGTTGGATTCCCTGCACCAAGTATCCCCCACCACACTAAGCTGTAAACCAAGACCCAGCATGGTGATGCATGCCCGTATCCCAGCACTGGGGAGGCTGAAAACAGGAGGATCACTATGTGTCCAAGCTGACCAAATACATTTATAAATATATGATATATATACACATATATTTCATATATATACACATATATTTCATATGAAATATACTGGGTCACATAGGAGAGGAAGAAGAACAGATAGATTATTATATACTATTGTTTCAGAATGAGATTTTAATTTAAATAGTATAAATTTATTTGTTCCCTCCAGATTAAAACTAAAAGTTTTACAAAACCTGTGCAAATCATTTAACTTATCTCATCTAGTCAGTAAGTCAATTTCATGCTCTCAAGCAGCTTAGTGGTGGGAGACACCACCAGTAGGCAGTACCTTGAAGAGGTACTGGGAGATGAGTCAGCCACCTGCAACTATAAGAAATCTCTTTTTAAAAAAAAATCAGACATATTTATTTAACAAAACTACAATTAAGTTGATATATTTAAATTGAGTACTTCAAATCAAAGGAGTAGACATAATTTTTAAGCTAAAACATTACTTGTGACTAATAAATAAAATGAACTCAATTAGAATACATGTGACTGCAATTAGTGTGCATATCAAGTTGCCACTGTGTTCTTTACTACCAAAGAGGCTGAGGTGTTAAGTTTCAGCAGCAAGTGTTCTTGCTCACTTTTCTCTGCAACTGTTTCTAAAATGTAAGACACTGATGATGACAGTAGACTATAAAGTAGACAAGGGCTTGGTTGAATTTGTTACTTTGCCTCTCATAATTTATACAACTGGTTAGGAAAAAGTACTCACTTTTTTATGGTGCCAATTTAAATATTTTTATTGAAAACTTTGCATTTTCACTTATAGTACAGTGCTTAAATGCTATGTTTCCCTGTGTACATGTTCCATTATTCAAGTATTGAGAATGTGCAGTACCTTACTATAGTAGTTCAACTTTTAACTGTCACAGAATTTCCTGCAAATTTAGATCCTTCAATTTTATTGGTTGTGGAAGAATGGTCTATTTGTATTTAGGGTTGGCTTAATCAACCTCTTCAATGGTGGGCCCAAAGGAAGCACCACTAGAGGGAGGAGCTCCTCCACCAGGGAAGCCCCCAGGCATCTCTCCGGGCCTGCTACCTGCACTCTGGGACAGCTAGGTGATGATGGGATTGAAGACTTTCTTCAGCTCCTTCTGCTGATGTTCAAATTTTTTCTCCGCAGTCTTATTCTTATCCAGCCAGTTGATGATTTCATTACACTTGTCAAGAATCTTCTGTTTATCTTCAACATTAATCTTGCCCTGAAGTTTCTCATCTTCAACAGTTGCTTTCATATTGAAAGCATAAGACTCCAATGAATTCTTAGAGGACACTTTGTCCCTCTGCTTCTCATATTCAGCTTTGTACTGCTTCCTAGACCATATGCTCTATGTCCTTCTTGCTCAAACAGCCCTTATCACTGATGATGGTAATCTTAGTTCTTTTTTCCTGTACTTTTACTGACTACAGAAACAATGAGGATGCCACTGGCATCTATATCAAAAGTTACTTCAATCTGAGGAATGTCACGGGGAACAGGAGATATGTGTGTGAGTTCAAACTTGCCAAGCAGGTTGTTATCCTTGGTCATGGCTCACTCACTTTCACATACCTGAATGAGCATGCCAGGCTCATTGTCCAAGAAGGTAGTGAAGGTCTGGATCTGCTTGGTAGGAATGGCAGTATTGCACTTGATGAGGACTGTCATGATGGAACCAGCAGTTTCAGTACCACAAGAAAGAGGTGACATACCACAGTAGCAAATCTCGGACATTCAGACTTGTCTCCAAATAAAATGGCTGCCTGAATAGCTGCACTATAAGCAACAGCCTCACCAGGAATGATGTTCTTATTCAATTCTTTTCCACTGAAGAAGTCTTGAAAAAGCTTCTGGATCTTGGGGATATGGGTAGAACCATCCACCAGGACAACGTCATGGATCTGAGACTTGTCCAGCTTAGCATCTCGAAGAGCCTTCTCTACAGGATCCAGAATGTCACAGAGCAGGTTAGCATTCAGCTCTTCAAACAAACCATGAGTAATGGAGGTGTAGAAGTCGATTTTTTCATAGAGGGAATCAATCTCAATACTGGCTTGAGTGCTGGAAGAGGGTTCTCTTAGCTTGCTCACAAGCAGTATGAAGACGGTGGACAGCTCTTTTGTTCTCACTGACACCCTTGTGCTTGCACTTGAATTCAGCAATAAAATGACTGACCACTCAATTTTCAAAATCTTCTCCACCTAAGTGGGTATCTCCAGCTGTAGATTTCACTTCAAAGATTCCATCTTCAACAGTGAGGATTAACACATCAAAAGTGCCACCTCCTAAGTAAAAAATCAGCACATTTCTTTCAACTCCAACTTAAGCCATAAACAATAGCAGCAGTTGTTGGTTCCTTGATAATTCTAAGTTACATTAAGACCAGCAATAGTTTCAGCATTTTTGGATGCCTGACACTGACAGTCATGAAAGTAAGCTGGCACAGAGACCACAGCATTGGTAACAGTCTTCCCTAGATAAGTTTCTGCAATCTTCTTCATCTTTGTCAGCATCATAGAAGGCACCTCCTCTGGGAAGAAGCTCTTTGTCTCTCCTTTGTTTTCTACTTGAACCCTGGGCCTGCCACATCATTCACCACCATAAAGGGCTAGTTCTTCATATCAGACTGGACAACAGCACCATCAAATCTATGTCCAATCAGATGCTTAGCATCAAAACAGTGTTGGTGGGGTTCATAGCAACTTGATCTTTTGCAACATCTCCAAACAGTCTTTCAGTGTCAGTGAAAGCAACATAGCTTGGAGTGGTTGGACTTTCCTGATCATTGGCAATTATCTCCACTTTTCTGTGCTGGAAGACACCCATACTACAGTAGATGGTGCCAAGATCAATACCAATTGCAGGTCCCTTCCACATGGTTGTTTGTGTATAGGCCTGGCTATGCTAGCGAAGATGGTACACAAGAAGGCCCTCACCTACTGGCACATTCAATGAGACCCAGTACTCACTTTTGAACTGTGTAGCTCACATAAGCTTTTAACATTAAATATTTTTCTGTTAACTTTTTTTTTTAATTGGCTACAGGGTCTCATTATGCAGTTCAGTCTCAGTAATCCTCCTGTCTCAGCCTCCCTAGTGCTGTTGTTTAATTGCCACCATTTGGAAAAGTCCTATTACCACACTGTTTGAAAACTAGTATAGTTACTGGGAAATCCCCAATGTCATATTTCTAAAGTCGTGTTCCCAACAAAAAATTTCCTTTCCTCATAACCAAACACTGAAACTTCCAATGGGATACAGTCCCACACATTTCCAAATCATTAGATCTTCTATAAAATCAAATGATAAACAAACACAGCCAGTATTGTAACATGAAAAATGAAAGGCAGATCAACATAGTTATACCATATCTGTTTCCTCCATTAATTCATCCCTTTGCAACATTTTAATAAACATTAAACTTGGGAGTACTCATATAAAAGGATCTATAATTTAGTACTTTACTTGAAGCTTACATTAGAAAACAATGTTCCTGCTACAACTACAACAAACTAAAATGAAAATTTCTCAACAGTAAAACACAAATTAGAATACGATTTTGTCCTTGAAGATAACATTAATTCTTAATGTCTAGGTCATATAATTTATTATAATTTTATAATTAGAAACAAACTTCCATTATTTATGGTTTATAGAACCAAAACTTATCAAAATAGTAACAATTTCCATGAAAACATTGCTGAAAGGATTTTACTTCAAAAAGTATATAAAAAACCCAGTGATGGGAAACTTATGGCCCATATACTGTTTTTCTTTTAAGACAAAAGATGTTCTTGTATGAACTACTTTTTACTAAACTAAAACCTCAGTTTTCAGATTTGATTGCAGTGTTGGCACTTTGCAATAAATAAAATTGGGTTTTGGATTATAGTTTGGGCTTGCATCTCTCAAAGGTTCTGAAATAAACTACAACATGGTCAGATTATTGTCATGGCTTAATCAAACACTCACATAAAGTAGTACATAATTATTAAATCTGTTATAAAAACTTTTTCATTATAGTTTTTTTTAAAAGGAATTAGTATAATAGTCTTTATAACTTGGTTATAAATATTTTCAGCATCTTTTTTTAAATGTATTTAGTACAGGGTCTTACAGGGTCTCACTACACAGATCAGACTCATAGTGATCCTCCTGTTTTTAGCTTTCCAAATGCTGGGATTATATGTGTGTGCCACCACACCCTGTCACAGGTGCCATCTCAGCATGCCCTGGGGATGGGGCTGTCATGGCATGCCCAGGATCGAACCCCAGTCTCTGTGCCTGCCTAAGCAGATGCTTTAGTCCACTGAGCTATCTGGCCAGCCCTCAGCTTGTTCTTAAAAGATTATGGAAATACATATTTTTTGGCAATATTTTTTAAAAATGAAAACATTTCTATTATGTGTAGGGCATAACTGCTTTAATCGTAACTTAACATCTCACTCTAGGCCAGTTAAGAGCAATTAAAATATCTAGACCTAGCAAGAGTCTACTAGCTTCTAAATGATCTGCTGTTAAATTCCAAAAAGTCTCTCATAGATGGAAAAAGAGCCCCAGAAAGCTCTTCCTTCCCTGTAGCCTCATTCTGATCCTTTTGCTAGGCAAGACTTAATAGGAGACCAAACAGCTGTTTTTCCTGGTTGGCTGAGTTCTCACTGACAGCCTCATACATAAGAAAACTAAAACTATAATTTTTCATCAAAATTTAAAACCTTAGTATAGCTGGTACACCTCTTTGAAAATAAGAACTGAATGATACAGTATTTTTTTTTTTTTTTTTACAGAACTGGGGATTGAACTCAGGCCCTTGTGCTTGCCAGGGAAGCACTTATTCTACTGAGCTATCTCCTTGGCCCCAAATGACAGTTTGATTAGTTTATTTCAAAGTGGCCAAGAGTTTGCTGGTTTATACAAAGGATTCTTTCTTGAAATTGAAATAAAACCTTCTGTCATACAATATATACAGTAAATATTAAATGAAAGTAAAACAGTAATTTATCACTAAGTAGCTTTAAAAAAAGCTGATAAGGCCAAGTAAGTCAGTTTCAGTGTCCATTGAAGAGCAAATGTCATTTAGATGCACTATTATAAATATATAGCATAGAGTTATATTAGGAGTTTGGTTTCTAAAATTCAGCGCAAAGAAGAACGCACTCAGAAATGGCTATGCAACAAAAGAATGCTTAGTCATACTGAATACATAGCATTTCCAGATCCAAAAAGTACATAATTACATGGGCCAGTCAGATAGCTCAGCAGATTAAAGTGCCTGCTTAGGCACATGCAGGGACTGTGTTGGATTCCTAGCCTGCCTGGCCAGTCCCATCCCCAGGATGTGCTGAGAAGGTGAATTAAACTGGGAGTGGTGGCACACGCCTGTAATCCCAGCACTTGGGAGGCTGAAAACAGGAAAGTCACTATGAGTCCAATCTGTGCAGTGAGACACTGTAGACCCTGTACTAAAAAAAAGAAAAGAAAGAAAAAAATATGTAATTACAAAATCAACTTTGTAATCTCTTTAACGTCCTCATACAGAAAACACTCCTGACCATTGTTTCAAACAAGTGGATTTAGTGATAAAACTAAATAGGACTCTAATTCATGAATATGCTTATTCTACCATATTATTCATGTTAGTTCTATCCTAACATTAGAGGGCCTGCTGGCTAGCTCAGTTGTTTAAGTGTCTGCTAATGCAAACTCGGTCAGGCACAGGATACCACAGTTTGATCCGCAGCTCCACATGCTTTACCACACTCACCCTTAAGGCAGCCTGAGCCAGAAAAAAAAAAAAAAAAAAAAAAAATTCCTATTCTAACTTTAGCTTTTCTTTTTTTAAGAGAATGAAAGAGTAAGACATTAGAAATGATACACAATTTAGAAAAAAACAAGATGACAGATATTCAACAACAGTTATTAGATTGTACACTGCTGTCTTCAATGTAGTTGTACAGATTAGCAGATATAAGCATGTAAAATTTGTCAAAATAAAAATACTAAGAATCAACTACCTTCAAAGAACTAATAGAATTTAGTAGTACAATCATCTTAGCTATCTTGTGTACATAAATAAAAGAATTTTATCCCTCTTTTTTGGCTTTCTGTCATTTCCCTTACCCCAACTGTTCATTGCTTTTGAGCAGTTTCTTTCCCTTTAACTATATCTATGGTACCTTTCAGATTTACTCTTCCAGGTTCTTACACTGGGGAAATATGATGTTTGCACATGTGGGTCAACTTACTTCATTTATAAGTATCAATTACTTCTATTTATATATAAGAGCCTGAAGTTTATCTTTCTTTATAATTGAAAGATATTCATTGCATAAAAAAATACCATATCTTTTTATCCATTCCACAGTTGATGAGCATTTGGGTTGCTGCCAAGATTTAACTATGAAATTGTGCTGCTATAAACATAGGTGCACGTATATCACTGTGGTATGATGTTTTCAATTCTTCTGCAAAAATACACAGAATGGGAATAGCTGGGTTGAATGGGACTTCTGATCCTAGTTTTCTGAGGAATCTCTACACTTACTACCCACAAAGATTGTACAAATTTACAGTCCCACCAACAATGGAGAAGGGTTCCTTTCTCCCCACAGCCTCTTGAACATTTATTGTTTCTTTATTTCTTCATGATAGTCATTATTTTGGGGGCTGGAGGGTAGAATCTCAGTGTTGTTTTAATTTGTATTTGTTGAATGACTAATGCTGTTGAACACTTTCACATTTTTATTTGCCATTTGAATTTCTTCCATTGAGAAGTGTACATTCATTTCAGATGCTCATTCATGGATTGGGCCTTTTAATTTTGGGGGTCAGGCTTTTTAAGTTCTTTATATATGTTTTCTTTTCACTCTGTTGGTGGTATTTCCTTTATGTGAGAAAACTTTTCAATAGGATGAGATCCCAGTTGTTAATTCTTTGAAGTATTTCCTGTGCAGATTGTTTTCGGTTTGTGAGCTCTCTGCTTACACTGATGCAGTCAAGAAATCTGCCTTTCTCTTCCAGTAGATATAGCATTTCTACTTTAACGTTTAGGTCTTTACTTTTGACTTTAGTTCAGTGCATGTCAACATACAATAATCTAGTTTTAGTGTTTGGCATGCAGAAAGCCAGTTTTTCAGGCACCATTTACTACAGAGGCTTTCTTTCAGTGAACATGTTTGGTCCCTCTGTCAAAGATAAGGTGTCTGAATGTGTAGTTCTGTCTGCATCTTAACTGTTTCACTGATCCTCAGGTCCAGTACCATGATGTTTTCTCACAGAAGCTTTATAGTATAATTTTAAGTAAGGGATTGTGATGTATCCTTCTTTGTGTTTGTTGGGCAGGATTGCCTTTGGTATTCTAGGTCTTTTCCGGTTTCACATGAATTTCATGTTTTCTCTAAATCTATGAGATATGCTGATAATATTTTCATCAGAATTATATTAAATCTGCATAAGTTTTGGGAGTACAGCTATTTTAACAATGTTGGTTCTTCCTCTCCATGAGCAAGGAATACCTTTTCATTATCTTAAGTCTGCCGAGATCTTTTTTTACAGGATATTGAAATTTTCATTGTATTGATCATTTACTTCCTTTGTTACATTAATTTCCAAGTATATTATTTTCAGGGATGCTATCATGAAAGGTATTGCTTCCCTAATTTCTCTCCTCAGTGAGTTTACTTTTATATAGAGGAATGCTATTAATTTTTTAGTGTTGACTTTGTATCCTGCTATGCTACTAAATTTATTAATTCTAGGAGTATCTTAGTGGTGATTTTTGGGGTCTTCCATGTAGAGTATCATGTCATCTACAAATAATGATAATTTAACTTCTCCCTTTTGAAATTTTATTCTTTTTATTTCTCTCTATTGTCTAATTGTCCAGTGCTATGTTTAATAGGAGTGATAATAAACATCCTGGTCTTATACCTGATTTTAGAGTGAAAATTTTCAGTGTAGAATGTTCGCTATTGGTTTGTCATAGATGGCTTTTATCAGATGGAGGTAAAGACCACATATTACAATTTTCTGTAGGGTCTTTTATCATGAATGAGTGTTGGACTTTGTCAAAAGGTTTTTCTGCATCTATTGAGATGATCATGTGGCTTTTATATTTAGCTTTCTTGATATGGTACATTTATAGACTAGTATACACTGACATTAATTTCCTGGATATCTCTGGTTTGTGCATTCTATTTCTTTCCTATATTGTTCATTTAGGCTCCCATCATTTTTGAATGCTCCTATATTTTTTATGAATGTCTTTAGTTATGCATAGTAATTTTTTCATTATGGATATCAGTTTTTTACTTCAATCCTTTCAAAGATTTCAGGTGTGTGACCTCCAATATCTTGTATGTTGATGTCTCCTGGACTTAGATGGGATAGAGGCCTGAGATTTCACTTTGTTTCTCTGTCTTATCATTTTCTATTTCATAACTATTTTGATTTCTGCCATAATTTCTGTGAAATTTTGATGGTAAGTAGATATATCACTACTATGAAGGCCCTTCTAAGAAGTCTGCTCTTCAATGATATCATCTGTGTGTTCTAGATTCTTGGTTTGTGTCTACCAGAGATCCTGCTTTCTCAATTAATTGAGAGTAGGATGCTGGTTTCTGTTTTGCACTGTCCTCTGTCCTTAGGTGTAGGGCTTTTGTGAGCTTATTACCCTAATGCTTCCTAATATTGTTACTCAAGAGAAAACAAGTGGTTAAAACAGGTATGATATCCTAGCTACAGTACTGCAATTAGCAATTATGATAATATCAAGTAAAATTTAGACAAGACAGACTTTGGTAACTTTTGGTTTTATACTTTATAGGAGTAAGGTCTACAGTTATATAACAAATTGTTAATTGGGAGTTTCTATGTAAAGTGTTTTATCTTGTTAAAGTGTACTTACCCTTTTCCTTTGGCCAGGAAAATAGGCAGGTTCCAGGCACCTCACTTCATGCAATAGGATGGGCCAGGAACCTAAATTCCTCTGGCCAACCTAATTATCCACAGCTCTATGCACTGAATGGCAGTCCCTCATGCAGGATATGGGCAGAGTTCCTGGATTCCTCTGGCTCAGCTAGTTACCAGCAGGGTTTAAGTTTTAAAACTTTTTTGCCAATGTCTGTCATTTAACTGAACTTCTAATCCATTGCATTTAGTATGTACACCTGTCATTTTTGTTATTGTATGCTTATCTTTCTATATATATATATATTTGTGTACCATCCACTCTTTTATTACTATCTTATTTTGTTTTAAACAGATGTTCTTATACTATTTTAATTCCTTTGTTGATTATTCTGTTTCTTTCTGTTATTGTCCTGGTGGTTGCCTAGGGTGGAAAAGTTGCAATTTTTATATTCACATATCTAGTCTAGTTCAGATTAATCCCAATGTGGATCAATATTTACTTGTAAACATTTTTGCTAATATAGTTTTAAAACTTTCTGTGTTGTCATTCAAACTATATCTTTATATATAATACACACCACACATACTCTTGTTCCATGTAGTTGCTTTGAAAAAATCAGGATGAAAAAAGAGGTAAAATAAAAAATACATTTAGGTATCTCATATATTAAGATGTATTGCTACCTTTCCTCATGAATTGTTTCCTGATGAATTTCATTTGCTAGTCAATGTTTTTTATTTTAGGTTGAAGGAATGTTGTTATTTCTTTTAGATAGGCTTGCTTTATTTAGTAAAAGGTGAAAGATTTATATGATCCAAAGAGAAATTACAGTACTTTATTTAGGAATGTTTTTTTCAATTCTGAAGAACAATTTTGCTAGGTATAGTATTCATATTTGATGGTATTTTTTTAAATCATGACTTTGAATGTTATCCATTCTTTTACAGGCTCAATGTTTTAGAGTTGTTAATGTTGAGGATCCTTTTAATTTGATGGATTGCTTTTCTATTGCTGCTTTCAGGATTCTGTGTCTGGCTTTTGGCAGCTTGATTATAATGTATCTTGGAATTTGTCAAATTCCTTGGATAAGAAGATTGATTTTTTTCTCAAATTTATGAATTTGCCACATTTTAGGTGCTTGAGACGATTACTCTTTTTACTCTTTCCACTTTTCTAGGATGCTTTATAATGTATCAAAGTTTCTTAGGCTTTATTCATTTTTCTCCATTGTTTTTATTTTTTCCTAAATGATTGGTAAAGTCAATAGATTTATCTTCAGGCTTGCTGATTCTTCTTTCTTCATTATGTTTGTGTTAGCTTTCCAATGCAGTAACAAGAATCTGAGATACCAAACTTAGGAAAAAAAAAAAAAAATCTTTTGGGTGACAGTTTTGGAACTATTCATCTATGATTAGTTAGCCCTTTTAGCTTTTGGGCCTATGTTTGGGCAACACCTGAGAGTACCATAAAACAGTTTAACAAAGGGATTCCCAGTCCAACTTCTAACAGAATTCTAACTTCCACCTAAACTATCATCAGCGTACCTTTTACTCTCTATATCTGAGCCTTCTCCATAATGTTTTTTAAGCTCTGCTTGTAACATTCTAGGCTTTTTCTAGCCTACTTCTCCAAACTGTTCCTGTCTCTTGCTGCTAACCAGTTCCAAAGGCTTTTTTACACTGTCAAGGTTAATTTTCTCCCACAGATGAGAAAAAATACTTGACACCCACAACGTAGTACATTAGTGGTAACAGCATGTGGCAAAACCACCTCATTGGGAGGATCCAAAAGAAAGGAGGAGAAAAGGGATATAGATCATCAAGGGAATACACCAGTAACTGAAAAAACCTCTCCACCATTTAAAGGTTCCATTGCTTCCTAATAACATCGCAAGCTGAGTAAGCACTTAAAATGTGGGTCTTTTATATCTTTAAGTGATATTTTGACATGATTAGAACACACATTTCAAGCTTTGTTACCATCCAGTAAGATTTCAAGAATTTTTGTTTGATTTGTTTGTTCCATTTGCTCTTTTATCCCCTACTAGAAGTTCTTTATATTTTGTTCAATTGTGATATTTACAAGATCAATAGTTTACTCCTTCACCTGCTTTCCTTAACTCTTGGGCTGGAAGTTGCTATGTGAATGGCTGCTCAACTTGGTGTGTATCTGTAGGAAATCAGTGCCAGAGAATTATACCCAGCCATCATCTGGCTCCACTCTTTATTCTGGTTTCTCTTACTCGGCATCATTGACTTGTAGGTCTTTTCTACTGATGTATAAATAAGCACCTTTTTATTACAATGCAGTACATTGTATATATAAATAAACTTGCTACCCATTTCTCAGTTGAGAGTCACTTGAGTTGTTTACAGTTTGGATAATTATGAATAAAGAACCTGTAAGTATTTGCGTACAGTTACTTGTGTGAATATGAATTTCTCATCTTACTCTGGTAAATAATACATAGAATACTGTTATGTTGTGTGAGGTTCTTTAAGTATTTTTATTGTCTTACATTGTACATACTATGGCATACAAAAAGCAAGCAGTTAATACTGTAACAGGACTTTTTGCTACACTACTGATTTCACTCATCTTTATGAGTGCTTTGCACTAGTATTATTATAGGATCTAGACTTGTATCCCATATTGTACTTAGTTGTCCTGTCTCTTTAGTTGTTAATCTGTAATGGTTCCTATCTTTTTTGCTTAATTTTTCCACTATGAAAGTAATATGTTAGCCTTTATAATTAATAATTTTTATACTTAGTATCTAGATAAATTTTGAGACATGCATATATCTTCTTTCTGGTCACCTCAATTTTAATATTTTCTTTTATTTTAATACTATTTTTTCATAATTTTATAGAAGAACAAATAGCAATGAGACAGTTTCAAATCATATTAGTTGAATACATTCAATAATACATTGCATATTGTTTTCTTAGTGGTTATTTGTTGTACAAGGTGCAGACATGATATTCTATTCACAAACACTATTAGAGCAGATCCTTCTATTCATTGGATTAAAAGAATGTAGCTGTATACCTATCTCTTTTTTAAAGCTGATTCACAGTAGTTTCAATAATTAATACTTTTTACATTGTTGTCTCCCTAGTGATTTTCCATAGTACAAGAAGCAGACAGGATATCCCATCCAAACACTATTAGTACAAATTTTCTCACAGAATTACACAAAAGTACTGCATATTTACTCTAACTGTACTGTGTATATAAAAATACAGAATGGTCCTTCCCTTGTATATCCTTTTTTTTGTTTGTTTAGTCCTGTCAAAGATGGGTATTCTATTGGCATTCAACTACTATAGGTGCTTGAATTCAGCAAAACACTCCAACACAGTCCAGCAGTCCACAATAGTAGTGCGTTATCCGCAGAAGTTGTTGACTGAGCCTTTTACAGCTCAGCATATTAATATGGCCTTACTTTATATACCTCATTTTCAGACTTTTCTGCTGGATGGTTAAGACAAAGATAAAGCAAGACCTATATAACAAGAAATGTAACTTTTGCATCTGATAAGATCAGTCAAGTCCCCTCAGAGTTTATCCTGTAACCCTCTATGGCACTTTGAAGATCTTTTGTGAGTGTCAGCCATGTGGGTGAGTCATGGCCATTGCTTGACCAATCTGCTTTCTGTGAAAGCCTGTGAGAAAGTTTTCTCTCCATGTGACTCTCCTTAGGCACACTATACATCATCGATCCCACTCCTCTGTGGCTCCACAATCTCCTTGATCAGAAAATATGGGGCACAACTGAGTTCCGTGATATTACAGTACAGGTTCTCCTAAGTCCTGAGTCTTCACAGACCTTGAAAGGCCAGGGCCAAAATGTTGACTGACCTTGCAGCCCTTCAATTTCTCCAATTTTTGATCTCCAAACTTAGGTTGGTAAACTTCCAGAAGAGAAGCTGATTATTACCCTGCAACATATGCAGTTAGGTGTACAATAACTATCTGTCTAAATATCAAACATCTTAGGCATAATGTGGAACAGATATTTTCCATCAACTATTTATGTATCAAACTTTAAGTCCTTAAAGAATATGTAGAAAAAAATTAAAAATAGTACTATACCCATATTACACAGAAATTTAGAAATCTAACTAAATACAGCCTTGCAGCAGAACAGACCTGTAACACTTTTTTTCCGTGTGCCTTTTTCTCTTTTATTACCCTCCCCACCAAAAAAAAACTTTTACTTGTGAGACAGTATGGTAATAATTGGTATGTCATGACAGGAAGTATGTATTTAGCAGACCAGAATGGCAGGAATTTCAAGTATGACCCTCCTATTACAAATTGCTATCTTCAGTGCAGTTGCTTGGTTCACAGGTATCAATCAGTGTAGATAGTCGGGTTGAGAATCCTGCCATTTAACACCTACTTTCAAAAACCTGCTAATATTTCTCAGGATCTTTGCCTTTCCCATCTTGTGTGTACAAATGTATGGCTTTGTCCCTGTCCTGTTTTCTAGCTTTTCTCCTTACCCTCTCCTCAATGTCCAATTCTCAAGTTCTCACTTTCCTTTTAGTTGTCTTATGCCTATTTGTATTTCTTCTTTTGATTTCTTATACTAGGGAGACTATATAATATTTGCACATGTGTGTCTGGCTCATTTCACTTATATGTTCAAGTGGAATCCACTTCAATATAAATACTTCAAGTTTATCATTCTTTATAGCTGAGTAATACTCCGTTGTTTAAAAATACTTCTTTTTCAACCATTCCTCATGTGACGGGCATCTTTGTTGTTTCCAAGATTTGGCTATCACAAATTGTGCTGTTATGAACATAGGTACACATATTATCACTATGATATGATGTTTTCAGTTCCTCTGGGAAAATTCCCAGTAGGGGGATAGCCAGCTTGAATGGGATTTCCAGTCCTATTTTTGTGATGAATCTCCACACTGATTTCCACAATGGTTGCACCAGTCTACATTTCCAATAGTGGAGAAGTGTTCCCTTTTCCCCATATCCTCTCCAACATTTGCTGTTTGTTGATTTCTTTATGATAGCCATTCTTTCTGGAGATGGTCTCTCAGTGCTGTTTTTATTTGCATTTCATGGATGGCTAGTGATGTGGAGCATTTTTTCATATATTTATTCGCTTCTTTAATTTTGTCCTCTGGGAAATATTTATCTTAGATGCCCATTTCTGGATTGGGTCTTTAAATTTGAGGGCCTAATGATTTTTAGTTCTTTATAAATTCTAGAGAGCAGACCTTTGTCTGAGTGTTCATTAGTTAAGATTTTTTCGAAATTTGTGGGTTGGCTTTTCACTTTGTTGATAATTTTTTTTTTAAATCTGCCTAAGTTTAATGACATCAGTTTTTGAATCTGTGCACAAACATTCACACATGTAATAAGCATCTCACTTATACCAAGTCACAGCAGACCTCTCTCCAGCTCAATGACTGTGGCACTGGGGCATCAGGGATTCTTCAAGAGCCAGCCTCCAATAAGCTGCTGCCCCACTACTGTGTTTTGAAATCAGTATTATCAATTTTTTTTTTTTGAGACAGTGTATGTAGTTCAGGGTGGCCTCAAATTCATCACAATACTCCTGCCTCAGCTTTGAAAGTGCTGCAATTATAGGTTTGCAGCAACACACGCGGATTCTATTTAGATTCTAGAAAACAAGGACCTTGTGCAGCACCTCAAGACTCTTACGTCAGGTGTCAGGGATGCCCACTAATTTGAATTAGGGAACAAAAATGTCATGGCTCACAGCACTGCACACTGGATTCGAACAGGCAGTTCTTTACCCCAAGCAAGACCTTTGGCATTAAGCAACAACTGGAACGAAGGAGAGACCTCTTTATCTGTTTGAACTTAGAATGTCAGAGGAAGACACACCTCTGTTGGGCAACAGTCCAGCCTGGGTTGGTGTAGGTGGTGCAATTCTTCACTGTGCTTACCCTTGGACTCGGTCAAGATCCTGAAGCTCTCGGGGGCGCAGCCCATGGAACACCACAGGTTTGTTGGTGAAGGGGTGCCACTAGCCCTGGATGCTGGGGTTATCAGTCTAAAAAGGCTCTCAGATGCAGATCACATCCAGGCCTGACTGGTCCTCCAGCTTTTGAACCAGTGGGGCAATCTCTTCAGCTGACTTGCAGTGAATGCTCTCTTCGCGCACAGCCCCGTTAAGGTATTTGGGCACCATTCAGGGCATTCAGCACAGTTGTGGGTTCACATATACTACAACCCCTTGGTTGTGGCGGGCAAAGTCGATCACCTCCCACTCCACGAACTGGAACCAAGTGATGAGGATGCTTCACAGCTGAGACTGAGCCCCTGCAGCTGTAACACATACTGACCCAGCCCATTGTGCAGCATGTTGGCCAGGAAGCACTCACAGTGCCGTGGGCAGTCATGGTGGAGGCCAACTAGCCTCGCACTGCAGGAGTGGGGGTGATAATTTCTTTTGATGTGCAAAACCTTCTCAATATGAGTTGGTTCCAGTTGGTTCTTTCAAGTGTTTCCCAAGCGAATACATGTTTGTTCATTAACTCTTTGTCTACTCCTCTGTCTTCAAGAGGTACTTCAACTTTCTCTTCTAGTAGATTGAGTGTTACTGTTTTAATGTTTAGATCTTTAATCCATTTTGACTTTAGTTTAGTGCATGGTGACAGACCTGGGTCAAGTTTTAGTTTTCAGAATGTAGAGAGCCAGCTTTTCCAGCACTATTTGATGAGGCTATCTTTCTTTCAGTAAGTGTACTTGGCCCCTTTGTCGAAGATGAGGTGGCTGAGTGTGTTCGTAGAGGCCTCTGCATCTTCTAATCTATTCCATTTGATCCTCAGGTCTATTTTGTTGCCAATACCATGCTAATTTTATCACAGCGGCTTTGTATTATAATTTCAAGTCAGGAATTGTAATGCCTTGTCTTTGGTGCCCAGAATTGCCTTTGCTATTCTAGGTCTTTTCTGGTTCCAAATAAATTTTACGAACAATTTCTCTAGGTCTGGAAGTTATGTTGGTGGCAGTTTGATAGGGAGTGCATTAAACCTATACAACAATTTTGGGAGTATGGCCATCTTCACAACGTTGGTACTTCCTATCCAGGAGCAGGGAATATCTTTCTATTTCCTGAAATCTTCTACAATCTCTTTTCTAGGGTGTTGTAATTTTACATGAAAAGATCTTTGACGTCCTTGGTTAAGTGAATTCCAAGGAATTTCATTTTGTGCAGTGCTTTTGTAAAAGATATTGTTTCTCTAACTTACATCTCAGTGAATTTGTTACCTCTGTAGAGGAATGCTATTGACTTTGAGTATTGTCTTTGTATCCTGCTATGCTACTGAATTTGCATCAATTGCAGTACCTTCTTGGTGGAGTTTTTTGGGTCTTCCAAGTAAAGTATCATGTCATCTGCAAATAATGATAATTTAACTTCTTTACCTATTCTTATTCCTTTTATTTCTCCCTCTTTTATAATGGCTGTAGCTAATGATTCCAAAACTATACTGAATAGAGGGGTGGTGGAGGACATCCTTGTCCTGTACCAGATCTAAGACTAAAAGGTTTCAATTTTTCTCCATTTAGAATTATATTAGCCATTAGGCTGTCATACATGGCTTTTATCAGATTAAAGTAGAGGCCTTCTATTCCAATTTTCTGTAGGACTTTGAACACGAATGAGTGTTGGACTTTGTCAAAAGCCTTTTCTGCATCAACTGAAATGATCATGGGGTGTTTAGATTTTGCTCTATTGATATAGTGTATTACATTTGTAGATTTACATATATTGAACCATGCTTGCATCCCTTGGATGCATCCTACCTGGTCATGGTGTATGATCTCGATGATTTGCTGTATTCCATTTGCTAGGATTTTATGGAGGATTTTTGCATCTATGTTCATGAGAAAGATTAGGTTGTATTTCACTTGTTTTTAACTATGTCTTCCCCTGGTTTTGGAATCAGTATAATACTTGCCTCCAGGAATGATTTTGGGAGGACTCCTTCCTTTTCAATTTCATTGAAGACTTTGAGGAGTATAGGGATTATATCATTCGTAATTTTTTTTTATAGAATTCACCTGTGAATCCATCAAGACCTGGATATTTCTTTGCCAGTAGCTTTTTATTACATTTCATATTTCAATGGCTGTTGTTGGGTTATTGAGAGTGGTTACATCTTCTTGATTCAGTTTTGGTAATTTGTAACTCTCTAGGAATCTGTCCATTTCTTTCGTGTCTTCTATTTTGTGAAAGTAGCTATTGATAATCTTCTGAATTTCCAATGGGTTTGTGGTAGTTATACCCTTTTCACTGCTTATTGCTTGTATTTGAATTTTTTCTTTTTTTGATGAAGTTATCTAGAGGCTTAACAATGTTATTTAGTCTTTCAAAGAACCAGGTTTTTGATTTGTTGATTCTTTGAACTGTTTTCTTCATCTCAATTGAATTAATTTCTACTCATGATTTCTTCCCGTCTTTGGGTTCTGGGTTTTCTAGAGGACAGAGGTGCCGCATTATGGTGTTTATTTGTTCCCATTTGTTTTCCTAATGTGTGAGTTCATAGCTGTGATTTTCCCCAAGAACTTTCATCACATCCCATGAATTCTGCTAAGTTGTGGTTGAATTTTCCTTGAATTGTAGATATTGTTGAATTTCTTGTTTAATTTCATCTGTGACCCATTGATTGTTGAGTAGGGTGTTACTTAATTTCCATGTATTTAGGGGTGTTTTCTGGTTTCTTTTGTCATTTATTACTAGTTTCATTGCACTGTGGTCAGATAATATGCATGAGATAATTTCTATTTTCTTGCATATACTTAAGCATGACTTATGGACTAGTATGTGGTGTATTTTAGAGAATGACCCATGTGTAGCTGAAAAAAATGTGTATGCAGCTGTGGTTGGGTGGAACATTCTGTATACATCCACCAAGTCCATTTGTTTCAAGCCCTGGTTCAGTTCTGCTACTTCTTTGCTAATTTTTTGTCTGGTTGAACTATCTTTTTGAGATAAGGGGGTGTTGAGCTCTCTTGTTAAGATATTAGATTTTGTCTTGGATATTAGATTTTTCATATTCAGTAAGATTTGTCTTGTATCATTGGGTGCTCCTGTGTTTGGTGCATAGATATTAATGAGTGTTACCTCTTCCTCTTGAATTTTTCCCCTAACCATTATACAGTGGCCTTCTTTTTTCGACTGATCCTTCTTGGTTTGAAGTTGAGACTGTATGAGAACAGAATTGCTATCCCTGTTTTTTTTTCTGAGGTGGTAGGGCATGTAGTATTGTTTTCCATCCTTTGTCTTTAAGCTTATGAATGTCTTTTTAAGTGTGTTTCTTGTATACAGCGTATAGTTGGATTTTGTTTCCTAAGCCACTGCACCAGTGTATTTCTCTTAATTGGTAAATTGAGTTCATTTACATTGATGGTTATAATTGAGACTCATTGACTTATGATTGACATGTTCTTTACCTGCTGTGGTTTACTCCTTTTTGTCCTGTGTTTAATTGTTTGCCCTATTTAGTGATTTCCTTCTTTTCTCTCCATGGAGTTCTGATCATTTTTGTCCCTCTCTAGAACATCTTTTAGTAGCCTGTGTAAGGATGTCTTTGTCATCATGAAATTCTTTAGCTGTTCTTTGTCGTGGAAGTATTTCACTTCTCCATCAAACGGAGAATTTTGCAGGTTATAGTAGTTCTGGGCTGGAATTTGTCTCCATAGAGGACTTGAAGTACTCTGCTCCATGCTCTCCTTGCCTTCATGGTTTGTGAAGAGAAGTCAGCTGTAATGGGTTTTCTGATGGGTTTTCCTTTGAATGTGATCTGCTTCTTTTCTCTAGTGGCTTTTGGTATATTATTATTCTGCTGTTTTTCTGGAATCTTGATTATGTCTCATTGTGTTTTTACTTTGGGTTGAAGTTATTTGGCATTCTGTATGCTTCACTTACATGAATGTCAGATTATTTCCTCATATTTGGGAGGTTTTCTGCTATTACTTCTGCCCATATTCTTTTTATATCATTTGTATTGACTCCTTCTTTCTCGTTGATGTCTATTAGTTTCAAATTGTTCATCTTGGCATCATCTTGAAGGTGATGGATTATTTTTCCTGCATCCTAGTTCTTTTTAAGAGGTCCTTTCTCACCTTTTCACTACCTGCACCAGCATCTTCAAGATCTGAAACTCTGTCTTCGCTTTCACTCAGTTTTGTAGACTTGTTATTTGAGATTTTAACTTCCTCTATTTCTCTTTGACTCTGCTTCATGCAATCTATTTCTTTCCTGCATTGCTCATTCAAGGAATCTGTCATATTTCTAATCTCCTCTATTTTTTTTTTTAATCAATGTCTTCTTTAGAGGTAGCTATTCTTTCACTGCAGAGTTTTGTTTGTTTTTTTTTTTTCAAATTGGGTTTCCTCCACATATGTCCATATTTGATTCTTTACTTCAGATGCTACGATTTCAGATATTTCTTTTTTTTTATTTGAGAAATTATTTCTACTCTGTGGTCCTCTTTACCTTTCTGTTGTTGTTTCTTTGCTTTCAATGCTGTTAATTCATGCATTTCAGCTGAGCTGAATTCTGCATTTGTTCTGTGTGGTCACTGGGTTTCCCCCATGGTTTTAATAAAAAAGTACTATTTATTTTGTTGTTTATTCTTACATTTTGTTGGCCACTCACAGCTCTTTCATTTTGACATCTTTGCTCATCTTTTCTTACCACCATACATTTAAAGTCTTTTATTTTTTAGCATTGTGTTATGCTTCAGACTCAATTTTTATTTTTAGAATAGGATTTTTGTTATTCCTTAGTAATAAAGACACCTGTACCAAAATCAAAATAGCATATAGAATTTCTTAGGGCCAGCGAGCTAGCTCAGTACAATAAGCACCCTGCCTGGCAAGTGCAGGGTCCTGAGTTGAATCCCTGATACCACAAGATACGAATTTCTTTAGTTCTCTAGCTGAATGTACTCTTCTTTTTCCCACAGAATTTCTTACTAAGGGAGAAATTTGAGTATTGCCCTTTCCAAAAAACCTGTTTAGCATCTCTGATTGTTGTTATAGAACAAGGATTCAAGGAGCAAGTTAATAATGAGATAACTATTCTTAGCCACCTAACTTAGCTTTGACTTAATGAACATTTCCTATTTGTACAAGAAAAACCTTATGAATAGCGGTCCATATAAATTTTCATCATGACTGGGAGAGACTAGGAAGAACTCTCGATGGCTTATTTTTCAATAGGGAATTCTGGAAAGCGCAGATTTTATTTTTGAAGCCACAAAGTAGAAAAATAGCAACCATTCTTTCTTGGTTTGCTGATGAAAACAGTTACAGGTCAAGATTAGAAACTTCTGGTTGGGGCTGGCCAGACAGTTCACAGACTAAAGTGCCTACTCAGGCAGACACAGGGGTCAGAGGTTCAATTCCCTGCTGTTCCCAGGGCACGATGAGTCAGCGAATGAGACAGGGTGTGATGGTGCATGTCTGTAATCCCAGCTCTTGGGAAGCTGAAAACAGGAGAATCACTACATGCCTAATCTGTGTGGTGAGACCCTGTAGTCCCTGTAGACCCATCACTAAAATACCAAAAAAAAAAAAAAAAAAAAAAAAAAAAAAAAAAAAAAAAAAAAAAAAAAAAAAAAAAAAAAAAAAAAAAAAAAAAAATCAATTAAAAAAAAACTTCTGGTTGGTCTTGAAATTATATTACAATATTTTCAATACATTCATATGTATATATTTTTTTTTCCCTGAGTTTGGGTTCAGTTTGGTAAAAACATTTTAATGAAGAGGCAGTTAGTAGGAGAGAAAATAATGTTTGTTTTGATCTCAACTCTTTACCTTTTTCCTTAAAGTTCCAAATGTAACACAGGGACATGATCACTGTTTAAAATTCTGTCCCCCTCTCCCCCTTCAAATCCATCCTCCAACTCACTACAGTACTATTGCAGGTAACCAAGTTAGAAAGAAATATTACAGGCAGTCAGACAGGGTCAGGCCCTTGAAGGAGAAAACAAAGACCAGACACCTTACAACTGTGGGAGGGACAGATGCTCCTCCTGTGAGCCAGACCTAAAGACCAAACAAAGGCTAACTCCCTAAAGACTGGCATCCAGGATTGACCATTACTCAGGAAGAATCACTGTCTGAAGGCCACCAGATAAGGTCCTGTTTTACATTCATACCCACTTGCTACAGGACTGACTACCCCATTTGGTCCTGGGCCTAATCAGTTTTACCTGAGCAATGGTGCTTGTAATCCCATTGGTTGACCATAGTTTTATTGTACCCCACATCCACCTAAGCGAATTCCCATTCTCTCCACCTTAGCCACACATGGTTTTACATTATAAAAGTCCCTGGAAGAAACAGCTTCTGGGGGAACTACCTGCTTGGGTTCCCTCCTGTCCGTCTCTTGGACATGAGCTTTCTTTCCCTCAATAAAAATATTCTGTTCATAACTTCCATTTGTTCCTAAAATTCATTCTTTGGTTTTAGAGAACACGAACTCATCCAGGTCAGGTCAGGAGATTATTTTTCCCTATGTCATCTGGAGATTCCCTATATCATTTGGAGGTCACCCACCTGACATCAGTTTTTCTTCCTGTATCAGTACTGGGGGATAATACCTAGGGTCTTCTATAAACTACACAAGTGCTTTACCACTGAGTTACATCTACAGTCCTTTCTTTTTAACTGCTTAGACATATTGTGTTAACTCCAGTATTATTACTACTCTTAAAAATAAATATTGTTTCTAAAATATGTGATAAAATATATAAGGTTGGTTTTGTTGGGTCATCTGAGTAATTTTTATTTATACAGTCATTAGGGAAAATGAGCAAATATTCCAGAACCCCAAACACTGCCTTTTTGCTCTGGACATGGTTTACTTAAATTATTCCTATCAACTCTCTAGTTGATTCTAAGGACTGGGTGTTAGGGAGTCCTGATATCAGGGCCTTGAATGGATATTCTGGTCCTGGTCTTGGCCTTCAGTCTCATGGTGGGCTGATGGAATATTAGTTCATCAGCTGTTTGTGACAGGGACTGCACACTTAGGCTTGAAGGAAGAGGCAGTTAGTTTGTTGTACAGGCATTACAGAAGGTTCCTCAGCAATTCTTATATTTCTTTGTCAAGCTGCCATCTTCCTTACAGAGCTTATATTCCTGTGCCTTTTCAGAGCAGCAACTGTTCTTGTTCCTGCTTAGGGTGAGAATGCAGCCTGTGGCTTTCCCCTAGGGCTTTGTGTTTGCCATGTGCCTTAGGTTCTGGCTTCAAGGAACCCTTTTTGGCATGCTGCTTGTTATTTTGTATCTGTATTTCTTTTTCCTATTTAGTTATAACTCAAAATGGTTTTGCCCCTGGTGAGTTCCTTTACTTCCAGCTACAGGCTGTTGACCTTGTCCCTAGAATCCTATTAGAAGAGCTCTTTTCTACCTTAGTGGCTGATAGCTTTAGTCAACCTGACAGTCTTTGTTCCAGCTGTTTAAAAGCAGCACTTATCTGATTAGTGTTATCTTCAAATGAGAGGGTAGTTCACTTTTTTTTTGTTCTACTCATAAGTCTGGACTCTGCAGTTGAAGGGTAAGTCCATGCTTGAGATCTCTGTGATCTTTCAGTTGCTACCTCAGACACTACGGCCTCTTGGTTTTCACAGATGTCCTTCTCCAGTTTCCTCACTGCCACTTGTCTCTCTTTTTGCAGTGAATGACTGCAGACAGTACAATGGATAAAAGATTACTTTGAGATGAGACAGCCTGAGTATGAGAGACCCAAAATGGTCACTTTACTTACCAGGAGAAAAAAAAAATCCTGAAGCCATGAAGTCTTTGGCCTTTATTTAAAATATTAGTGTAAGAAAATTTAAAAAAAAAAAGGATCTTCCAATTAGGTTCCATTTCTGTTTTCAAAATGATAATCCTGTTGTTTGCAGGTACAATCTCCTACGCCAGTTTAGTGCTGGGTTTTTCTGCTGCATCTACTTTTGCCTAAAGGTTACCTATAATAGCACTCAGATGGCTGTTGAGTTCTTCTAGTCCAGAACTTCAGCAATCTGACAATCCCTTTAACTATTCTTACTGATGTACCTATCCTTGAGATTCATACAAAATCTATTAATTCCACGCTGAGAGTCCAAATCATCTCCTTCTGTACAGAAATTGGCATCAATGACATTCACACCCACCAACAGATCAGAAATTACAGCCCCTCCTTCTTTCATCATGAGGGCATTTGATTCACAGAATTCACTGAGGAGTCCTTTTTTACTGATCAAAGCTTTTGTATATTCTGAAAGTCTGTTTTTTAAAATTTGTTAGATGTTTGCAGTACATGCATTTTACAATCATCTTGGGGAGTTGGTACATGTACAATATACAGATTTTTAAAAGCTCTTTTCCTTCATTCTCTAGTTCTTTGCTCCTTTTCACTCTTATAGTTTATGTTTACTGCATGAAATGTCTATCTTCACTAAGGTTATTAGGACCTTATATATGACCTATCTTCACTCTATTTCCCCTCCCTTCCGCCTCACCCTGGAATATCTTCTCATCTGCAAGAGATCACCTTTTCTCATTCTATTCTTTTATTTTTCTCTTAGTTTGCACTTTGCCTAACTCAGATGAGAGATACCATATGGTATTCAAGTTTGGGTGTCTGATTTATTTTAGTCAATATCAAGCAGGGTTCGTTATGCCTATGGGGTACCTGCTTTGCATCTAGGTTGGCACAATGGACAGCTCTCTGCTCCATGTCCCAGCATCCAAATCTGGGACTAAGCTTAGTCCTGTGTCTGGGCCAGCAGGCTGGGCATGGGTTGGGTCTATACTGCAGTTGGAGGAGCTGGGCTCTGCTGATTGCCTACCACACTGCCACCACCCCCACCAGCAGCCCATAATTGCTTTAGAGACTGTAACTTTCTGTATTCAGAATCTACATTGTTATATGTTTACTCCTGAACCTTAAATTTACTACAAAACATTCATAGAGAAGTGAATTTATGCAGATACTGAATCAAACTTACTAGGGTACATTTAACCCTGGATGTTTTAATTACCTCAATATTAGGATTTGCTGGAGCTTCCTTAAATTTTTAATTGCGTAACTTAAAAGGGTATTTCTCAGGGTGGCCTTGTTTATTGTCTAAAGTCAAATTCTGGCAACTTCTCAGCCACTTTCTTATCTCTGATACCATGTTTTTGCCTGAGCATATTAGTTTTCACTGGATGACTTACATTCATATGTTAATAGGGAAACAATTCAAGTCTCACTTTGTGTGCAAACCAAGAATGAAAAGTTGGCAAGCCTTCAAAATGAACAAAGAAAACTCAAAGGCTAAATGAACACGTTTATCTTTACCCATTGTTTTGAACTGTTTATAATGAACTTCAAAAGATAGCCTCATGGGGAGGCGACTACCATCACAGTCAGGAAGAGCTTTGAGGTTTAAGCCAGAGTTCCTGAGCAATGGTTAGGTATAACAGTTAAACTGAATTACAAAAATTCTAAAACATCAAGTCACAGGAGTTCTAACTCCTGTTAAAGAGTATGAATTCAAGCAATATTAGAAAACAATCCACATTTATTATCTTGTATCAAACATTCAGTTTTCTAACAAACTTTCACTAAACATATACTATCTCTCAAACATACAATAAATGTTTGGGGTATATCAATAAACAAAAGAGACAGACATGGGGAGGCTTACAAAAATAAAGACAAATAATAAAACACAAGCAAGTGAGATAAGACTAAAAAATAGTAATGACAGAGAAAGAGCTCAGGAGACTTCTGGAGGATGTGAGAATGGGAGGTAATTGTAATTTTTTAAAAATATTGAAGATTTTGATCTCATAGACTGGTCTTCAAATAGAAAAGGGAGCTTAGAAGATTCTGGGATGCAGGTGCCCCTTATACAGGGAACAGTCATGCAATGACACATTATGTTGTAATGTCAGGAAAACAAAAGGTGGATGAGTGTAGAATGTAAGTTTAACTATCATAAATGAAAAAAATGTTTAGACTTGATGCAAAATCTGAATTGAATATTAATCAACTAGCCCAATATATTTTAGATTAAGTCATGGGAAATGATATGATGAATCATCCTGATTTTGGGAAATAACATCATGACTTATTAGCCGCAATGATATTTTTCTTTGACTTACAGTTTAATTCTCCAGTTTGTTCATTTTAATAATGCATTTTCTGCATAACTTTAAAATACTTATGAAAGTATTCTATCAACACATGACTTAAGGAACTTTATAAGGTTGTTTCTGAGCACTTAACAACTAAATTTCTTCCTATTTTCTTAAACTACCTAGTCTACTAATCCAGAAAGTCATAGATGACATGTTTCAAAAGTTAAATTTTCATTTGAAGTACTTTCATGTCTCTTTTCTACACGAAGTCTGGAAAGACCAGAAAGAATATTCTCTTCTGTAATACATCAGTAATACTTTTGTTACAACATGATCATACACCATATTTTTAACACTCAATTTTATTTTATGAAAAATAAAAAATCATAATCAAATTAATGCAGAATTACAATGTTAGCTCCAGAATAGTTACAAAGAATACAAGACATAAACTAAAAAGTTTATAAGAAAAGAAGCAAAATAAGAGCCAAATTTCAAAAGAGCTCTACCTTGTGTTCATATGCACACGGATACACAGATGCATGTGTGTGCACTCAGGATTCTCACAAGGTTCAACATCCTTCACTGGACTTGTACGTAAATTTGACAAATGTCAGAGGAAATTTTTCCATAAGCTTACACTGAAAATACTTTGTTTGTGATGAAAGTAATGAAGGACCCCGCCCACGCCGCATGCACACACACACACACACACACACACACACGCACGCACGCACGCACGCACGCCCTGCTGGCGACGCCCCGCCCTCGACCCACCCATGGGGTGGTAGGCTGGGTATTTATTTTCCCACCATTCCTTCTCCTGAGGAAAACTGGATGTTTAGGGTCTGCAGAATCTCACTATACAGATGGGACTTACAGTGAGTCTCCTGTTTTTCAGCCTCCCAAGCGCTGGAGTTACAGAATGGATTGGTTTCACTGTAACCAGTGTTTCCGAAAAGATGGAACCCATTTCTTTGTCACCAGCTGTGGCCATATTTTCTGTAATATGATAAAAATCACTTGGATAAAAATCACTTGTTAGGCCAGTGGTGGTATGTCTGCTTTGGGAAACTGTCAAGTTTGGAAATTGGAACCCATTAATAAAAAATGGTGCTAAACCAAAAAAAAAAAAAAAAAAAAGAAAGTAGATGAAAATGAGTTAGCAGACTTTGGAGGCATAGGGACTCCATCAAAAAAGATAAAAGTCGGGCTGGCAAGATAGCTCAGCGGTCTAGAGCGCCTCTCAGGGACTGCGGTTCGAGCCCCAGCACCACATGCCATGCCAGGCCCTCCCCGCAGGGCGGGCTGAGCTGACCCCCCAACCCCGCAAAAAAAGAATCCGTGATGTGTAGCGAGACACTGTAATAAATAATTAAAAAAAAAAAAAAAAAGATAAAAGTAACAGCTGGGAAAATTAACTTTTAAGCCACTGTTTGTTCTTCCTAGAGTACATTCACTGAGCTCAGAAGAACATCTGTCCCCCTTTCAAAGGATTTTTGAATCAGTGTACCAAATTTCCCAAGTCCTAGCATTACAGAGGTATAAAAAGGTGGTCTGTCTCCATTTCCTTTTGGTCTTTTATTTGCCTTGGCTCAAATAGAAAGATGCCCCCTAAATCATGAGTATACAGACTTCATTCTCTGCTATCCCTAAATATACTATGCTCTGAAAAAGGATCTGTGTTAATTACTGAAGGGGAAAACCTTATGTATCCTCATCCATCGAAAAGCTACAGGTGGTTGATGGCCTGAGAGAAGACGGGAACAGCAAAGCATGATCAGAATGCCCTGCTATGTAGATACCACAAGGCCCTGGGTACCTTGCTCAGATATTGCATGGTCTTCTTTTGCTATCATCACAGGGTTTTATGACATTTGAGCTGGAATCCAAGATAATGGACCACAGATAAATGGGGAGATATGAAACAAATATCCCTTGATTTCTGACCATACACTATAATTTTTAAATGTCCTTCTTCTGCCTTTTAAGCCTGTTTCATCTAGAAACATGTATAAGAGCTGGGAGTGGGAGAGTGGTGGTATACAAAGCTTTTAATGATTACTGAATTTTATCAAATGCTTTTTCATCTATTGACATGATCCTGTAAGTCTTTTTGAGGATATTCATAAAATGTATCAATTGATTTTCAAATACTGAAACATTCTTGGATTTCAGACTTTGATTTTTAATATTTTTTATTGAGGATTCTAGTATTGCCTTATCTATGAAATGTACTGGTATGCAATTTCCTTTATTTATAATATTTCCTGAATAGGATTAAATAGGATTACTACTTTTATTTAATAGTTTTTGCTATCAACAATAAAAGGTATTATTTTTTCTTTTCTTTTTGGTACCAGGAGTGAACTTGGGACCTTGCACTTGCCAGGGCTTATGCCATTGAGCTATATCCCTGGCCTTGCTGAAAGATTCTAAGATACTAATTTAACTTTCTTGATATATATTTATATTACCTCAAGTTTTATGACTTCTTTAAAAAAAATTGGTCCAATTCATCCACATGTCAACTTTATCACAAGAATTATTAAAACTATTCACATATTATCCTGTAATGGAGCACCTGTAGTGATATGCCTCTTTTATTTCTAATATCGGTTATTAGCAACCATCTGTTTTTCTTGGTCAGTATAACTTTATAAATTTATTGAGAATAAGTGTTTCCCTGGCAAGCACAAGGGCCTGAGTTCAATCCCCGGTTCCACCAAAAGAAAAATTATTGATACTTTAATCAGCCTCTCATGCCATTGATCATATTGCCTTTGTTTTAAATGTGATTGATTTCTGCTCTTATATTTATTACTTCTTTCATTCTTTGCTTTAGCTATAATTTGCTCTACTTTATTCACTTTCTTTCTGTCTAAACTTTCAATGCTTAAATTTCACCCAAGGATGGATTTAACTGCATCTCACAAATTTTTATATGATGCATTTTGATTTTTCATTGATTTCTAAATATTTCACATCCCAGAGAATTTCTTTTATTTAATCATTTATTTATTTGATACACAGCTCAGACTCATAGTGATTCTCTATCTCAACCTACCCAGTACTGGGATTACCGGCATGTGCCTCCATGCCTGGTTTCGGTGGCCACCTCAACACGTGGCTGGCATGGTATGCAGTATGAGGGATCAAACCCGAGTCCTTGTGCTTGCCAGGCAGGTGCTTAGACCACCCAGCCAAAATTTCTCTTTTATTAAGGGGTTCTTCAAAAATATATATATATATATTTGAATTTCCAAACTTTTGATAATTTTTCATGTGTTTGTTCTTGACATTATTTCTCATGGCCAAAGGATATATTTATTTTGGTTTTGCTTGTTTTCTTTTTAATAAATCAAACAATAAGAAATGCTGGATTTTTGATAATAACCATTCTTTCCAGAGTGAGACAGAATCTGTGTTGTTTGAATTTGCATCTTGATGACTAGTGATGTTCATTGCTTTTTATGTATTTACTTGCTGTTTGTATTTGTTCATCATAGACAAATGTATTCATCTCAGATGCCATTTTTGGCTTAGGTCTTTAAATTTGGGAGATCTGATTTTTTTTTTTTTTTTTTTTTAGTTTTTCGTATGTGCTCAACAATAATCATTTTTCTGAGATATAGCTGGCAAACACTTTCCACCACATTTTGGATTGTCTTTTCACTCTTTTGGTGTTTTCCCTTATTGTGCAAAAAAATAAGATGAGATCCTAGTTACTGATTCTTTATGATAGCTTGTGTGAAATCTACGTTTTATTCAAAAAATAATAAAAACTTTGCCTGCATCAGTGTCTTCAGGAGTTTATTCTTTCAGCACATTTAATGTTTTTGTTTTAATATTTCAGTCTCTGATCCATTTCAAATTTACTTTAGTGCATGTATTTAGTTTAGTAAAACATATGGGTCCAATTTTAATCTTTGGCATGTGCCAAGCCAGTTTTTCCAGCACCACTAAAGACTTCTAGTGAATGTGTTTGGCACCTTTGCCAAAGATAAAGTGGCTGAGTATGTCTGGAGTTGTTTCTGTATCTTTTAATCTGTTCCCTTTATTTTTAGGTCTGTTTTTTGGCAATACTATACTCTTTTTTATCACAGTAGTTTTATAGCATAATTTCAAGTCAGGGCTTGTGATGTCCCCTGCCTTGCATGTTGCCCATAATTTCCTTTGCTATTCTAGATTTCACATGAATTTTAGCAGTGTTTTCTCTAGATCTGTGAGATTTGCTAAAGGTATCTTGATTGGATTATATTAATCTGTTTAACAGTTTTGGAAGTACAGCTATTTTCTCAATGTTGGTTCTTCCTCTCCATGAGCAAGGGATTGCTTTCCATTTTCTGAAATCTACTTTAATCTCCTTTTCCAGAGCAATATAGTTTTCCATGTAGAGGTTTTTGCTTCCTTCATTGATTGAACCCTAAGTATTTCATTTTGGGGGCATGTTATTGCTAAAGGTACTGTTTCTCTATTTTCTCTCTCAGTGAGTTTGTTATTTGTGCACTGAAAGGCTATTGATTTTTGAGTGTTGACTTTGAATCTAGCTATACTACTAAATTTCCTTATTAAATTTAGCAGTCCTTCAGTGGAGATTTTAGTGTCTTCTATGTAAGGTATGATGTCATCTGCAAATACTGATAGTTCAAAGAACATACTTTGAATAATTTTAATTCTTTAAAATTTGTTAAAGTTTGTTAGTGACTCAGAATAAGATCTATATTCTTGAATGTTCCATTTTTATTTACACACAATATACCTTCTCCTGCTGGTCATTTTATAAATATCAATTAGATCATATGGTTCCTAATATTATTCTGATATTTTATATCCTACTGATTTTTCTACTGATTTTTGACTACTTTACTACAAGGATTACAAAAGGAGTCTTGAAGTTGCCAAATGTAATTGTACATTTTTCTAAGTCTCTTACCAGCTTTTATTTTCCAAACCTCTATTGTAGCTGCATTCATATTTAGGATTTGTTCTTTTGACAGAATCAATGGTTTCTTATATGTGTTTACCTCATCAATTTTGATAGTTTTGCCATTTGATATTATTACAGCAGCTTTCACTCAATTGCTGTACAGTTTCTATCCTTTAAGTTTATCTTTATCAGAATACTTAGACTGACTCCCTTTGTACACTGTCATTAAGACACTTCATTTAAAGGGCTGGCCAAATAGCTCAGTGGATTAAAGCACCTGCAAGAAGGTGCAGGGGCTGGGGTTTGATCCTCGGGCCTGCTGTGCCAGTCCCACCCCATGGCGTGCAGAAATGGCACTTGAGACTGGGCGTGGTGATGCATGCCTGTTATCCCAGGTCTTGGGAGGCTGTAAACAGGAGAAATTAGTAGTAAGACCCTGAAAACCCTGTAGACCCTTCCCTAAAATACAAAACAAAACAAAACAAAATTCATTTAAGTTGTGTGTTTAAAGGATAAATTTCATATAATTAGGATGGGTGGATTCAGTTTTCTGTATACTTTTTATCTTCCTGCTTTTTATTGGGTAATTGCAGTATTTTGGCACTCAATATTGATTTATCTATTAGCTTTTGGGATGAATTTCTTTTTTTTTTGTTGTTAAAATTTTTTTAAAATTACAATAAAATGCTTCTTACCTTCTTGGGAGCATACACCTATAATCACACAACTTGGAAAGCTGAGGCAGGAAAATTAGTGCAAGTTCAAGGCAAGCCTAGGATACAAAGTGAGTTCAATGCAGGCCTGAATTGCATAGTGAAAAAGTCTTTTAGCTTTCTACTTGAGGGAGTCTGCCCATTACCTCAGTTGTTTTAAGTGCTTAAAAGCAGCCAGGCTCAGGATATAGGAGTTTGATCCCCAGATCCTCATGCCTTACCAGACCTGCCCTTAAGGCATCCTGAGCCAACCAAAAAAAAAAAAAAAAAAAAAAATTCTTCTGAGCAGTCTGTTTAAAAGTTAATAGCCGGGCATGGTGGCACATGCCTGTAATCCCAGTACTTGGGAGCTGAGGCAGGAGGATTGTTTTGAGTTCAAGACCAGACTGAGCTACAAAGTGAGCTTAAAGCCATCCTGAACTGCATAGTGAGACCCTGTCTCAAAAAGACATAAAAAAAAAAAAAAAGTTAAGGGCTTCATTTCAAGTAAACTATGTAGTTATGTAGGTCCCTTTACTTTTCAGCCTCCATCACTTTTATTACATACAAAAACATTGAAACAGCCACCCTAGAAGTGCTGTAATTTCTACTTTCACAGCCTTTATCTATGCAGTTCTGGGGACTGCATCTAGGGCCTCATGAATAATAGGCAAACACTCTATCATAGAGCTATATCCCCAGTCTACTCTTTTTTTTTTAAAGATAAGCTTTTCCTCAGTAGTCCAAGCCATCTTAGAACTTACTATGTAGGCCAGGCTGGCCTTGAACTTGTGATCCTCCTGCCTCAGTCCCCCAAGTACTGGGAGCAAACACTTGAGCTATAATACACAATTTATTTTAGTTTTTATTTTGCAGTAAAGTTTCCCTGTGATGTCCATGCTAGCCTGTAACTGTGTAATCTTCCTACCTAAACTTTTGAGTAGGTGGAACTAAAGGAATACACCACCATCACACCCAGCTCCACAGTTATTTTGGAAGGCCTTAAGAGAAAAACAACCCTTTATATTTGGAAATTTATCATTGCTGTTGCTTTCTTCATTTCTGAAGTTCCAAGTTTTCTTCTTACGTCATTTTTCTTTTAGCCTGAATACTTCTGTTAGTATTTCTTCTAGTTCAGGTCTGCTAATGACAATTCCTAGTTTTAGTGGAAATTTCTTTGACTTCCTTTCCAAAGTATGAGTATGTTTTCACTGAATATATAATTATGGGAATTTTTTTAAACAGCTCTGAAGAGGCTATTCCACTGTCTTGTGTCATTCATGGTTTCTGCTGAAAACTGTATAGCCACCTGAACTGTTGTTTCCTACATTTTATGGTTTGTCTGGATGTCCTCACCAAGCCTCATGGACATTTAGATGGGACTTCTTCTCTTCTGTTTTTTGTTTGTTTGGTTGGTTGGGTTTTTTTGGTGGAACCAGGGATTGAACTCAGATCCTTGCACTTGTCAGGAAAGTACTTATTCTACTGAGCCATCTCCCCAGCCCCCATAGATGGGGCTTTTTCAGAGGCAACTGAATCTAGAGTTTGTGACTCATCTGTAGTGCTGGGATTAAGGGTGAGTGACTGCTGGATCAGTCCACTGATTGGACTGGCACTGCCCTAATCCCACCAATCTCAAAGGATTGCCCATCACTGTCCTAGGATATTAGCCACTTATCTGATTTATAGTGTGTTATATTTTCTTTTTATCACCATGTTCACTTTTTGCAATTTGCTTTCCTTGCTGTGCAGAAACTGCTTAACTTTATGTAGTTCAACTTGCAAAACTGTATTTGTTTTATATACCTGTCATGTTAAGTATAAAATTGTAATTACTGAGATGAATGTTAAGGAACTTTCTTCCTGTTTTCATCTCATAGTTTTATATTTTCAGATCTTCAGATTCTCATTGTTGTTCTGATTTACATGTTTTTAAATTTGTTTATTTATTGGATACAGGGACTCCCAATGGGACTTACTGTGATCCTCCTGTCTTAGCCTCCTTAGTGCTGGGATTAGAGGTGTGTGCCACCACGCTTGGTCCTGGGGACCCACCTCGAGTCTGTGTGCTTGGCAGGCAGGCACTTGGACTGCTGTGCTATCTCCCCATCTTGATTTATATCTTTCTAATGGCAAAAGATACTGAACATTTTTTCATAAATGTATTGTATTAACCATATAAAGTGTCTTCATTTAAATGGCCAATTTTGGACTGGATTTTTTATTTTAGGGGTAACTGGCAAAAATATTTTCCCATTCTGTTGGCTGTTTCTTCACATTGTAGGTTGTTTCCTTTGCAAATTTTAAATTTGAACTAATTCCATTTGTTGATTGTTGGTGTCATGTCTTGTGCAACTGGAGCTTTGTTCAGAAACTCCTTGCCTATGCTTGGTCTTTAGGAATTTTACCTATTTTATCTTGTAATTGACTCAGTGTTTCTGTATTTATATTTAAGTCTTTGACCCATTATGGTTTACTTTCAGTACAGGGTAAAAGACATGGGTCCAGATTACTTCTTTTGCATTCTCCTCCAGTTTTTCCAGCACCATTTGTTGAAGAGACTATCTTTTCTCCAGTGTATGTTGATGGACTCTGTCAAAGATCACATGGCTGAATGTTCTGAGATTGTTTCTGTATCCTCTGTTGTGTTCCATTAATCCACATATGTTTCTGTGCCAGTAATATGCTGTTTGCACTATAATAGCTTTTGTAAATATCATACTTGGGGGCCGGCCAGATAACTCAGTGTATTAAAGTACCTGCTTAGGCAGATGCATGGGCTTAGGGTTCCTCCCAGTCTCACCACCAGGATGCCCTGAGATAGTGATTGAGACTGGGTGTGGGGGCATGTACCTGTAACCCCAGCGCTTGGGAAGTTGAAAACAGGAGAATCACTATGAGTCTGATCTGTGTAGACAAGACTCTGTAGACCCTGTAGACCCTGCACTAAAACACACACACACAAAAAAAAAAACTTGGTTTTATTGGTTATAAAACCTAAGTCCATATACAAAATTAGGAACACATTTAGATGCCTCTTTTTATTGTTTATTTTTATGTATAATGAGGAGAAAATAGTGAAATAAAGAATAAAATTCAGCTGGACATAGTGGCACATGCCTGTACTCCCAGCACTTTGGAAATGGATACAGGAGGATCAGAGTGAGTTTGAGGCTAGCATGGATTACACAGTGAGTTCAAAGTCAGCCTGAATGACACAGTAAGACCCTGTCTTAAAAAAGAACCCAACTAAAGAATAAAATAATTCAAGAGAATTATGTAAAAGTTAAAAGAAAAAGAATAGAAACAAAAGAGGGGGAGAAACAAAAGAAAAATGGGATCAAAAAATTGAAAGTGACTTCTTTCTCAGTCCTCTAGGACTAATTCCACTGGATATGAGGAAGGGACAGTGAGTCACAGCTTGGACCTAACTTATTTCCAAGACCCTTTATTTGTTTGAGAAGGTTGTGTCTTGCCCCATTTTTTTTTGCTGGGCAGGGAAAATGGTGTGTTGTCTATGTTAGGGCTATATTCACTCCAGTGGCTTTTCAGGCTCCAAGTCACTGCTGTCTCTTCCTATACTTAGGTCCAGGGGGTTTGTGAGATGCCTGTTATGATTTCTGTCTAGATGTTCCCCCAAAGCTTCATGCATCATAGGGTGGGTTTGTGCAGTTTTTTGATTGATTTCATGGTCCAATGCTGTGATTATGGGTGTGAGTGTCACACCCGCCCTGGGGCAGATAGCCTACATACATTATAAGGGAGGGGAAAAAGGCTACCTCTGCCAGGTGTCACCCTGCATTGGAGCTGGACTAAAGCTCCACAAACTAGCTAAATAAGCCTTCGCCTCTTTCATTTGGGTGTTCAGTATTTCCTCTCAACAATGAGAGGAAAGTAATCAAGACAGTGCCCTTCTTGCTCCAGAGGCCCTTCTGTCATACACCTACAGTGTGGGAATCATCCAAGCTGAGGAATATCCCTAAAGACACTGGCATTTGGGAAAACAAACAGATCACCAAGTTCTCTGTTGGAAGTAGGCAGTGAGGTGGGGGGTGGGGTCAAGTGACCTGTTGAACTTCGTGTCAGCTTTTTCAGAAAAGCCCTCCCCAAACTACATATAACCAGCCTTGCTTCTCATTACAGAGATCAGGACCAGTATGTTCTTTCCAGTTTGAACTTGCTACTGCTTCAACTTCTCAGGGATTGTGTAACTACCTACACCCTGGTCTGTTGTGGCCATCTCTAAACCAGTAATTGTGGTATGGTGATGCCAGAAACTCTGAAGTACAGCTGTTCTGCAACTTATGATTTCTGGAGTTGCTCAATCTTAAAAATCCCCTTCCCCAAACGGTTCCAAATTAATCCCTCCCAAATACAGCAAGGGCTGCAATGGATTTCTTGTCTAAATGTAACCTGTTATATGGAGGAGTCACTGTACTTGCAGATAACAACAGTCTATTCTCTCTGGAGCTCCTGACTCCTCTCCCTGTGCTTTCTGTGTAACTCCCTAGACTCTCTCCCTAATAGCCAGGACTACCATTTCAGACTGCATCATTCTTATTTCCGTATTTTTTCATTTCTCCAATTTTTCTATGATTTTATAGTTTTCCTCTTTTTTTAAATTCAATTTCATTTAATTTTGAAGAGTAAAAAAATAAGTAAAAACAAATAAAAAAAACAGCAACAGGGTATCATACAACAATACATGTTACAAACTTTCAAATAGCTAATTAACAATGGTTGTTAGCAATTTTTATTGTCAAATCGGTTGCTCAGATTAACAGATACAGCTATGCAAGATTGGACAAATAATTAAATATTAATGCTTGCTTTCAAGAAATCTCATTTTTTTCATTTTTTAAAAATTTATTTTAAAAAGAGTATAGTAATTGGTAAGACATGGTCCCTGTTAGCTCTTTCTTGATTTCTGTATCTCTTCATCTAATTTTTCTTTTTTTTCCATCAGAGGTTCTGAGACACCAGGATATGCTGCTGGCCTTTACCTTCCCATCTTTCACTCAGGGTCTCTCTGACTACTCTGAATAGTTTCTCTTGTCTTTAACTCTGATAAGTTTAATTACATGTCTAAGCATGGATTTCTTTAGACTTTTCCCTGTGGAGTGTGCTCTGTTTCTTGAATTTGCATGTTTATTTATTTTGTAAATTTGGGGAATTTTCTCTCATTATTTCTTTGAGTTTCTTTCTCCTTCAAGAACTCTGATGACACTAGTCATCTTTTGTTATAATGTTATAGTTCCCTAAGGCTCTATTCCTTTTAAATCTAATTTTTCCTCTGTTGTTCAGGTTGGAAAATCTATTATTCTGTCTTCCAGATCACTAATTTTTTTTTCCTGTGCCCATTTTCCTGTTTCGCTCACCTAATGAGTTTTCCATTTTGTATTTTTTGTAGCACTAAATTTCCTGCTGGTTCTTCTTTACTACTTTAATTTCTTTGCTGAGGGTTTGTAGGATTCCATTTATTCCCAAAATGCTTGTAATTGCTCACTGAAGCATTTTAATCAGGGATGTTTTATAATTTTTCTCACTTATACTAACATTTCTTGACATATGTGTTGACATCTGAGACTCCTGGTTCTTGTATGACAAATGATTTTCAGATAAAATCTGGAAATGTTCATATTATGAGACTCTGGATCTTATTTGAGCTTTCAATCTTAGTTGGTCCTTTTTTTTCCCAAGACAGGGTGTCACTATGTAGTTCAGGCTGACCTTGAATTCATTATGCAGCCCAAGATAGCTTTGAACTCAGGGCAATCCTCCTGACTTAGTCTCTCTCTTGAGTGCTAGGATTCAAGTTGTGTATCAACATGCCCAGATTCTTATAATACTGCTCCAGCATAAAGTGTGGGGGGGGCCTGGGAGGGGGGATGTTGCAAGAAAGGCATACCTCACACTGGCCAAATGGAGGATGAAGTATGAAGTCCAGGTTTCCCAACTTGCATCCAATGACCCCCAAGGGAGATTTCTCATTACTGCTGGGTGGGAATCCTGGCTTCCCACATGGTCTCCTTTGAAACTGCACTGGGGACAGTGTCCCCACAATTGGGTGACAACATAAAAATATCTAGTAGGCCCTTATGACCCCACCCCAACAGTCAGGGAAGTGGCACCTAATTGTTGCTAGGTTAGATGAGTTCATGCTACCCAAAATGGTGCGTAATATGGGGGTGCTAGATAATGATCAGCCAGCCAGAAAGGAAGAAATCCCAGATCTATGTTTTATCCCTTTTAATTCTACCCTAACTACAGTAATGGGACATCTGTTACAACCTTATAAGGAAGGGCTACTTCCCCACATAGTCTCTCATAGAATGAGTGGTATCATAGTCTTTCTGTGGTGCGTGACTAAGGTAGTGCAGATACTGTCTAAATGTTTTCTGTCTTGGCAAGCTGTACTTTTCCTGATCATTTGCCTAAGGAGAACAGCTTCTTTCAGGACTTTTGTTTTCTGTGCCTACTGACATGTTATAGGTTCCTGGCTCATCCAAACTCAGTTTAGGATGTCTGAGGCAAAAAGAAAATATAGAGGGCCAGGGAGATAGCTCAGGAGAATAAGCACTTACTGGTAAGTGCAAGGTCCTAAGTTCAATCCCCAGTACTGACAAAAAAAAAAAAGAAAAGAAAATCCAGAGCTCCTACTACTGCCCCATTTTAAGGGTTTTAGTCAGTCTTCTTCTCTTTTAGAATCTTCTTGTATTTGTGTTATATACAATGTCAAACACCTTTGTTTCTACAGTTAAAAGTATGTCAACTTCTTCACAGAAGCAGAACTCCTCCTAAGTTGGGTATTTTCCCTCGTTTGACAGAAGTTGTGCAGGCACAGATTGTTTTACTCATAATCTATGCTTGAAACCTTCAACAGATATATTAGGTACTAAATAAATGTAATTAAATATATACATTTATCACTGACTCATTACATTGTATAGTTTTTGATGAGTAATCAAAAATTTAAGTTGCTCAATGATAAATGAATAACACTGCAGGAAGTGATAAACCATGATACAATGATGAGGTTTTTAAAAGGTGAGTTGCTTTTTCTATATAGAATCAGGCTTTTTGAAGCGTCAATTAACTAAACACAACTGTTTTGGGAAATTAGCCTCCTTTATTATCTAACTTTTCCTCATTTCGCTCTCTTTTTTTTTTTTTTTTTTTTTTTTACTTTCTGCAAAGCTTTATTCCAGAGGGACTCAGTCCTTCTTGGCAGTTGCCTTTCTCATGGCAGCCAGCATGTTGCTCAACTCTTCATACTTCCTTTTGGTGTGGATGTGCATTCTCACCCTTTTCTTGATGAATTTGAGGGTGTGTTTGTCCTTGGAGACCCTGAGCAGCTCCATGGCACTCAGCTCACTCTGCTTTCTAGTAGGGGGTGAAGTCACACACCTTCCGAATCATGTCCCACACGAACTTGGTGTGTTTGGTGAGGCATCCACAACGGTAGCTGTGCCTCAGTTTGCTCCTATTCTTAGTCACCTTGTGACCCTTCTTGAGGCCCATGGAAATGGGATAGCGGAAGACCATGGCTACTGTTCTTCAATGGTTGCTGTAGCTAAACTCCCTCTTTTTCTTTTCTTTTGTTTTCCTCAATACATAAAAGCAACATTGTCATTTTTTTCTTTTCCCAAACATTTTTTCCTTTCCTTCTAAGCATCTTTGTACAATGGCCACATCCAGAATGGAATACTGGCCTCACTCCCATCCTCAGCAACCTTTGCTTCCACTAATCAATTGTTAAGATTTCTTAATTCTGCAATGCATACAAATTGCTTACCATGACTGCTTAGTTTCTTTTTCTTTCTTAAAATAAGAGGATATAGTTTAAATTTTAAGTGGCTTTGAGATTTTGCTTGCCCTTTTTCTTAATATGAACCAAACACAGGGTAGGCATAAAAACAAATCCATGTGTTTTGAGTAATACACAATTTCACCTATGTGAAGAATCTTACACAGTCTTACATATCAGACTTTAAGACAAATCAGCAATAAACCAGAATAATAATTAAGACTGTGGTAGTTCCAAAAGATGTAAGGAACTGAGGATATCTAATTAGGGAAGAGCAAAAAAGAATTGAAAAGAAGATTTATATAATAGAATCATGTTTTTATATTTTAAAAATGTAACACTACAGATCAAAGCATAGTATGGTAAGTTGGCTTCACATGCATAATAATTTTCTAGCAATTTAAACTGCCCAAAAAAAGTGATGGACTTCTTTACTAAATTCCCAAAGATCAGAGTGTTAATGCAAAATGATTTATTTTCATCAGACAGAAATACTGTCAAGTAGACTGCTTCAACAAAAGACAGAGCAGAATAGAGTACTGCTTCCTAGTATGTGCTTCTCGGCACTGTGTTACAAGTCTTGCTATGGAATTGTGGGGTGGGGTGCACATGAGGTGGAGCCATTGCTGAGCCAGCAAAATGCCTGACTTCTCCACTTTAGCTTCAACAGAATGTTCCATTTATACATATAGCTTCTACAGGAGCAGTGGTTAAGAAACATGGGAGTCAAAGAGAAGTAGTATGCCTTAGAATAAAGTTCAAAAATCACAGAAAAACCTGATCTAAGGTCTCTTTCATTTTTAATGCTCTGTGATTAGTTTCTACTTTATTATTATATTATAGAAAAAAGTAGACTATCATCTTACTGGGGGATTACTACAAATAAGATTAATGTCTATCTTCTTAAAAGCCTCTTCTTCAATAATGGGCCTTCTAAAGGGAATTATCTAGGTAAGCTTGTCAGTGCTTCACTTTGCCTGTGTCAGCATAGTGCACTTTAAGTCTGAGGGAGAGTTAATATTTCTCTGGGAAAATTTAGTACTCCAACCAAATGCCCTTTACTTAAAAAACAAGTAGTAACTAGAGAAAAAATATATATTACAATCTCATAAAGTTATATAATTTAGATTTGTACTTCTATAAGATAAAAATTTGAATATATATAACTTAATTTTAAGTGAATAGTGTACATAACTTATTCAAAAATAAAACAAATGTATTATGCTTCAGAATACTAAAAATGGAAAAATAACATGAAAACTTTAGACATGTGTTTTTAAAAATACTCATTTCAAAAGCTATATAGTATTTCATGATTTATATTTCTGTCAATCACAATTATCACAAAAATCAATGTATAGGAATTTTTTCCAAATCATGTTTCAAATTACTGATTTGCCTTAAAAAATTAACACAAACCTTACTGTATCTGCTTTTTTACTATCTTAGTCACATTTGGAGTTATCTTGTGTATAACTCAACTGGGATCTATATTTTTTTCTACTTTGCCTCCAAAGTAACATTAATAGTGTTGATTGCTTAGGAAGTAATTCAACAGGTTCACAATATATATTTTGGTGCAGCACAAGAGACAATGGCAGTCTGGTCCCACTGCAGCAGCTTTGCCTGATCTCAGTATGGGAATCTTAGCGTGAACATTATTTTTTTTCTATTGATGATTTTTTAAAATGTATTTTGTGACAAAAGGTAACTTTTTAAAAATAAAATGCTTGCTAACAGTAAGATGCAAGGGTGTTTACTATAGTACATGTGTTTTTGGTTAGTTATTTATAAATTTATGTATAAAAATTTAAAATATGACTGTGATGTAATATAGTAACCCTGAAAGTATTTCAAAATATTTTCACACTTTTGCTCTTAGGAAGCATATGTATTTTCTTACAAAAACTAATGGACTGATGGCAGAAAAGTGAGGAAATCAGGGACAGCAAACTGAAGATAAAAAACCTTTACAAATGCAAAATAACTCTTAATAACAAAGGTAGTAGAGATATTAAGAACTCCATTTTAACTGCAAACTGTTAATTTATTTTTTTTCCTCCCATGTATATTCAATTCTCTTCTCACCCATAGGGCTGCTCCAATAATTCAGGCATTTCATAAAACTTGGATGATATCATCATCAAAAAGTACAGAATAAAATGAATCTTCATATTATGCATAAGAGATGCTCATAAATTGTATTATCAGAGCAGATTACTATTACTAATTGGAAACTATTCCTTTAAGACTGTAAATATTAGACTGAGAATTTAGCTTAGTGGTGCAGTAACCTGCCTGGCAAGCACAAGGCTGGAAGTTGAATTCCCAGTATCCAAAAAAATGAAATAAATACAAACTTCCATATAGGATAAATCTTTTTAAAAAAGAGACTGTAACTATATAAAAACTTATACAATATATATTGATAAAGTTTTCTCTTGAAGATTATATAATACAATTAATGTGGTAAGATTTTCTTTTTTAAGAAATCATTTATTTATTTATTTACTTATTTGATACAGGGTATTGCTACACAGCTCAGATTCATAGTGATCCTCCTGTCTCAGCCTCCCCAGTGCTGGGATTACAGGTGCCATGATGCCATTTCAGTGGCCAGATCACCGAAGGCCTGTCATGGCATATGATACCAGGGATCGCACTCGGGTTTTTGCACTTGCCTGGCAGCTGCTTAGACCACCAAGCTATCTCCCCAGCCCAAAACTTACTTTGTTAAAATTTATCCTACATAATTCTTGATTTTTATCAACTATATTTAATTTTTAATATTTCGTTGTTGGTTTTTGAGACTACATACTTCAGGCTGGTTTTTGAGACTACATACTTCATTATGCAGTTCCAACTGGCCTCAAACTCAAAGTAATCCTCTTGCTTTGCCCTTGTGAGGGTTGGCATTACAGGTGTGTACCACCATGCTCCAGCTCAACTAGATTTTGAAGAACTATAGCTTTAATTTTAAAAGTTAGAATTCAGAAAGAATATAGGTCCTGTATTTCCCTCTGAATTTTAAGAGATTTATATTTATGATATAAACATATTCATTAAGGAAAACAAGATCCAAACATCTTTATATACATCCCTTTTAATCTATTTCCTGCTAAAAATGTTTCAAACATTCCTAATTTATGAACATAGTAAACAAACAATGCCTGGAATGCTTCTTATACTCTTCTTGTATCTAGTAAGCATTGAGATGGGCTACTTTACACTTTTACTGTAATTATTCATGGAAAGGAACTTTTTTCTTGTATGCAGCAATGAATATTCTTCTAATTTTAATGCACTCTAGAAATACGGGTAAATCTGATACCAGATTCTTTACTAGGGAGACTGGCACAAAGATTAGGCACTGTGATATCAGGTTCATGTTTCTCAAGATGAACCATGGCCACTATCTAGATCACACCAGGCCATAAAATTTCAAGCTTATTATACTGTTACCTTTTAACCGATGGCTTAGAATCTGTTCCAAAATAGCTGCAAAGTTGTTAAATTCAGGAGAAGAATCATCAATTGTCTCAAAGCAAGATCGATCAATCAGGGTCTTCACAGAAAACCTAGGGGGAAAAAAGTACTGCTGTAAGGCAGTTAATTTATTTACAAAAGTTTGAAAAATAGGAGGAAGGCAAGTTTGTGAAAGAGTACATTTTATAAAATTATATATTCTGATCAACCAATAACAAGGTTATCAGTCGAGGGGCTATGGGAAAAAAAGGAACCCTTCTTCACTTTTAGTAGGAGTGTAGACTAGCACAACCACTGTGGAAATTAGTTGAAGATTCCTCAAAAAAAAATTAGCATTAGAGGTCCCAATTGACCCAGCTTTTCACCTTCTAAGAATCTTCCCCGAATAATTAAAATCATCATACAATAGCAATGCATCCATGTTTATAACTGCATAATTTATAATAGCTAAATCTTGGAAACAATCTAAATGCCCATGAACTGAGGAATGGATTAAAAAAAGATGTGGTCTTTTCATACAATGAAGTACTACTCAGCCATAAACAAGGATAAGGTGGAGACTTTCATATGTAAATGGATGCAACTTGAGACCATACTCCTAAATGAAATAAATCAGACCCACACATGTAAACATCATATTGTCTCACTAGTGTGAGAAGCTAAATGAGTAAATAAGATCCAAAATGTACAATGAATATTGTGAATTAGGAACTGTTCAAAAGAAAAGAGGAACTATTGACAGGAAAAAGGAAAAAGATACACACACACACACACACACACACACACACACAGTATTTAAAATAGTTATACAGCTAGTTTCTCTTAGTTCACTGAAAAGAAAGGTTTGTGCTAATACTGGTGGACAATATTTCATGCCTATATCTTGTTCTCTGATATGAAGATAATAATATGCAACGTATTATTATTCTTTTACTATATTGTTTCAAAAGTTTGTCTGCTAAAAGAGAAGGCTCCTAAATTCCAAGTTCTATGGCTCAAGGATTCATGTGTGCATATGAATTTGATATGAGTTCCAATTGACACATTAGATTTGTATCAATTTCATACTGTACTCAAATTCAAGTTAACATCTTTGGTTTGCAGGAAGGGAGGATGAAATAGAAGGTGATTAATGTTTGGAAGGAAAGTCTTGTTCCATAGGAATATCAATAATCTGGCTCTCTGGTGTCCTTTTTCTCCTTGGTAAAGTCCACAGTCCCCTTGGAACTACTTCTGGTTCACTAGTTCTCAACCTTTTCAGAACTAAAAACTGGTCCAAGGTTGTCCCTTTCTTTTTCTTTAATATTGCTTTGTACTGTAACATGACATTGTCAATAAGCACATGAATGCAATGATTGGCTTTTTCTCTGTGTGGGTAGGTCTTCTCTACAAATATTTGTAGGTCTATTTTTTCAGGATTTCATTTGTTTCAGAAGAACTTTGCTGCACTGATTATTGATATCCCTCTTGGCTTCAGAAAGCTCATTTCTCTGTTGCTCAGCCAGAAGCTGCTGAAGTTCCTCTGTAGACAATTCTTCTAAGTGTTCCTCCACCAGTTCCTCAAGATCAGCACTGTCTACCTACAAGCCTAACAATTTGATTATAGCGATTGTACCACCAATCACAGGGTCAGTTGAAGGCTCAGGCTCCCTTATACAGTCTTCAAAGTCTCTCTCCTGTATAACGTAGGCCGCTTTCTCGCAGGCATAGTTCAGTGTCCTTGGACACACACTGGGCCCAGGATTTATCAGTTAACCCCAAACAGGAAAAGATGTTGCAATGCTCCTGCCAGAACTCTTTTAAGAGTTAAACCTCCATCAGTTTCTTGCTGATTAGTTTCTTAAACTTAGCTATAACCTGCTAGTCTAGAGGCTGCAGCGAAAGAGTTAAACTGGATGGGAGCAATTCAATGGAGAGCCATAGGAATTCTTCTTTTCAAATATCATGGGTGGGGAAGGGAATTGTCCATGTCTTATTCCTCATGACTCTGTTTTCTGAATACTCTAGTCCCAGAGTGATAACCCAAAAGAGACTTCATCTTCAAGTTACTCTCACTGGCACATAGCAGTAAGCATAGTCTATCCTCCATAGACTTGTTGCCTAGCATTTCCTCTCTTCCTGGGTAATGGATGTTCTCCTGGGCATTTTCTTCCAGAAAAGGCCAGTTTCATCACAGTTGAAAACTTGATGAGAGCAAAAGCTATTTCTCTGTGCCACTGTTTCAAAGTGGTGTATGTAATTTCCACAGCCCTTTTATCAGTACTGGCTGCTTTATCATGCCTGGTTTCACTCTGAATGCCCCACTGCCACTTTAAAATTGAAACCACCCTTTATTGATAAAAATGTTTCACTATTATCACTTATTGATAGATTATCCTTTATGTAATCTGCATTTATAGCCCTAGCTTTCTCACTAATTACAGACTGAGATGGGTTATATCTGCTATCTTCCTTTGGGTTATCCACACTAACAACAGCCTTTCTACTTCATCTAACATTGTCAATCCTGACTTACTAATTTGAGTGATACCTTAAGCCATGCTACTTATACAAATTTGTTAGACTGTCGAGGTGGTGAATTGTGACATGCTATACACATTAGCAAGTTTGGCCAAACGAATACTGCTCTCATATTTTTCAAAAAATACCTTTTTTTATTATGATTGCTTTCTTTGCCTTCTCTCCCTTCATTAGCTGCTTTTCTAACACATTTGGGATCATTTTCTTAGTAGTAGTCACAGCAATTATATAAAGCACTGACTGAAATCACACCCACAAACGTGCATCTGGGCTCTGACTGATACTTATACATGATTATCTAACATCTTTCTTTACAACCATACAAGAAACCAGCCTTCAGGTTTTAACTCAAGATTTTGGTTGTAAGTCAAACTAACAGCTCTAATCATAACCCAACTTGAGGGTTCATTGTATTAAAGATTTCTTACACAATCAGTTGACTGGCATAAAATAAAACTGGAGAGAAAGGAAATAGACTTTCATTTCTTACAAAAAGGATACAACAGATAGTGACATTATACTCTCACAGAGAACTACAAAAATGTGTCTGAGGAAATGGTATTACAAAAATTTTATATTTCAAGGTTGCAGAGAGTTTCTGATACAATAAAAATTGAGGTGGTTAAGACTTCTGAGAAAGGGAAAGTTTTAAAAAATGGGTTGATTTTGTACAGTTGTTTTTATCTAAGAATGTCTATAAATTCTCAGTGTTAGTAGACTCTGGCACCCCCAGAAGGCGGCTATGGGAGGAAAAAAACACAAAAGCTATTAAGTAGTGGTGAGAAGGCCTCAAACATTTTTCCTCTATTTGGAGCTAGGGTGGGACAAGTTCTTGTGGGGATACATGAGACTAAAATCCTAAACACAAAGCATCTGAAGATCAACTGATATAACTGGCAGTTTGGGCAGACAAAGTAATAATCTAGGACTTTCTTGAGGAAAGTTATTACAAAATATACCAAATATAAGTTATTGGCAGCAAAGATCCAGGTGCAAATAATAGATGATCTAAAACTTTACAGAGTTGAAACTCAGCCTAGACTCAGCACAGCTCCTAGTAGAGAAAGAGGATTAGCCATCAATCTATTTTCTGAATAAAGATAACATGAGTTAAGAAAAGTGAGTACTGTGTTATATTACTGCCATGAGCAACAGTATGCTTTTGGTCATATTTTTAATTTATTCTTTATTTATTCTATTGGATACAGGATCTTACTACACAGTTCAGATTCATAGTGATCCTCCTGTATCAGCCTCCCCAGCACTAGTATTACAAGTGTGTGCCACTATGCCATTTCAGGGCCAGCACAGCATGTGGTACCAGGGATCAAACTTGGGTCCTTGTGCTTGCCAGGCAGGTGCTTAGACAGCTAAGCTATCTTCCCAGCTCTTGGCTATATATTTTTAAAAACTTGACTAAAGCATTCCATCCACTTACCTCACTGTGATCTCTGAACTCTATGCTATATTCTTATAACATTTTGATATTTAACAGCCAACAAAAATGTAGCATAATAGTACTGAAAAGATAACAAAATTCCAAAGAAGAAAATTAGTGTATTTATATAACTTTCAATTAAAAATTCTACAAATGCCAAAAGATAGGAAAAAAGAGGTAGAAGAAAAATAAATATATAAATATGATCCCAATATCCTAGATCAATGGCAACTTAAAAAAATAACTATAATTAATATGTTCAAGAGAACAGAGAGAAAGAAAGGGTATAACAGATTAAAAGATAATTCCTATTATGAGAAGATTACAGTTATTTTTGAAAGAATCAAACAAAAATTCTGGAACTACCTAAAATTTAAAACTTCTTCCATGGCTTATTAGAACAAAAGTCAACAGAAAATCTGTAAACTGAAGCATTGAGAAAAAAAATTAAAAAATATAGAAAGGAATGAATCAAGTGAGGCCTGGCAAAGTTTAACAAAACCATATAATGGCTAAAGTTTTTCTAAAATTGATGAAAGAAAAATGAAAAGGTAGACATTTAATAATATAAAAGTACACTTAAATATCAAATATGAAATACAATAATCTTGTAGAACTGAAAATATGCAGAGATTTTAAAGTATATTTTATGGTATTTTACTTTATTTTATTTTAAAGGTACTTGGTTGTTACATGGTCCCACTACGCAGCTTAGACTTGTGGTGATCCCCCTGCGTTCAGCCTCTCCGCACTGGGATTACAGGCATGTGCTACTACACACAGATTCTGGTCGGCTCAGCCCACCCTGGGGTCAGGGTTGGCATGGTATGTGGTACTGGGGATCCAACTGTGGTCCCTGTACTTGCCTAATCTTGCCTAAGCAAGTGCTTTAGTCCATTGAGCTATGTTGCTGGCCCCAGGTATATTTTATGATAAGAGGAAATAAATGGTTCATTGGAGAAGCAGTTAAAGCTACAATTTTCATTGGACTATAATAAATAGTAACTTTCACAAGAATAGAAACAATGAATAGAAATCTATATGTAGATATAGAGAAAAACACAGAAATAACACAATAGTGCCTCAATTCACAAGCTCAATTTGTTTTATGATATTGGGGAAGATGGGTGCATTTCTGTTTGCCACCCAATGTGGAATTAGTGATTGGAAGCAAAATTCTTCAGAACACTTTTGTTTAAGAAGAAAACTGCTTGTGAACAGAAGTGTTTGTGAATCAAAGTATTACTATATGTGAATAACAGTTTATAGAATGAACTAATTAATTAGCAGGCTAAATGGAATTATAAGACTACTAATGTCTTAGTCACTTTCTTGTTGCTGAGACATACTGCCTGGCAATGTAAGGAAGGAGAGGAGCCAAGAGCTGGGAAGATAGCTCAGCTGTCTAAGCACCTGCCTGGCAAGCACAAGGACCAGAGTTTGATCCCTGGTACCACATGCTGTGCTGGCCCCGAAACGACATGGTGGCACACACTTGTAATTCTAGTGCTGGGGAGGCTGATCACTATGAATCTGAACTGTGTAGGAGAGTGTTATGTTTTTGATACACAGTAGGCTGGCTCCAAAGCAGGAAGATATGGAGACCAGGAAGGAGAAGGTCAAAGAAAGGATCCAGTAAAGCAAATGCATCTTTCTGAATCAGATCCAAGGGGATTACCTTTTCTAACTTGATGAACCTGTTAACATCAAGTCAGTTACAATGTTCCATAATCTCATCACCATTCAAAAGCCCCACCTATGAGCTCCTGAGGCTTTGTGGAGATATCCAGATATGAACTAAAATAACTAAAGTACATAGCAAGAAAAAGTAAAGAGAAAAAATTAATATAGTAGTTACAAATTCAAACAAAATAACATTAAGTACAATGAACGACATGTCCTAAATAAGAATAAAATTATCAGACTAGGTACACTATAAACTTTTATTCTATCCTGTCTAGGAAAGAAACTATAAATGCAAGTTTCCAGAAAAATGAATGTGAAAGACAAAAAAAGATATACCACACAAACACAAAGGCATTTGTTCTAATTATGCTATTAGCAAACAAAATAGACTTTTAGGTAACAGCATAAAAGGGAACATTTCATGATAACAAATACAAAGAAAAGATCACAATTCTAAATCTGCATATAACTAGATATATGGCAACAAAATAGGAAAACAATGACAACAAAAAGGAACAACAAATTTAAACTAAAAAGGTTAGATTCTTAAAATATCTCACATCTCTCAATACCAAAAAGATTAAGCATATAAAAAGACAGTAAGGATAGAGAAGATATAAATGACACAACATACTAGACTTAATTGACATGTATACAACATGCAATCAACAATGACAGGACATAATTATTTTCAGATAAACTGGAAACGCATATTGAAATTACTGTGCACTGCATCATAAGGCAGTTCACAAAAAGCTCCAAAAGCTTGAAATCTTTTAGAATATGTTCTCTACACAATGAAGTTAGTTAGAAAATAATGCATAAAATAATTAGAAGATTTCAACTGCTTGAAAGTTAAAGCATACATTTTAAAATAATTCATGAGTAGATACACAAAATTAACATCAAAGGCTTGCTTATTCCTTGAAAAAATTAATAAAATGTGAGACACTTACTGCAGAAAAAGCAAGGAAGACACCAATTACCAATAACAAGTTAACTGAATAATCACCACATATCTTACAAATAATACAAATATTAGTAGATATTAAGAAAAGCCTTAATGAACTTGAGGGTACAAACGAAACAGGTATATCCTTGCAAAACTTATTGAAATTGACACAAGAACCAGAGAACCCAAATGGTTCATTCGGCATTAAACTGACCCTTTTACTAAAAGATTTTCCACAAAGACTATCTGTGGTTCAGATGTTTCTCTGGTAAATTATTCCAAATATTTAAGAAATAATATCAGCTTTACATAAACTTTTCCAGTACAGAAAAAAAAACATTCCCCAACTTGTTTCATAAAGCAGATAACCTTAAAGACAAATATCAGACAAAGATATCATAAAGGAAATTAGATACCAATCTCTCTCATGAATAAGTATGCAAAAAGACCAAATCAAATGTTAACTTTTGTAATGCAAAGTTATGTGAGAAATATTAATACATCACAACCAAAGGTATTTATTCCTGAGTGATTTACTATGCAAATCAGAATTGGAGAAATAGCTCAAGCACTCTAAGTGCCTGCTTAGGCAAGCGCAGGGAACAGGGTCTGATCCCAGCACCACAGGCCTTGCTGGTCCTGCACCAGGATGTGCTGAGCAGGCCACTGAGTCTGGGTGTGGTGGTGCACACCCGTAATCCCAGAGGTTGTAAACAGGAGGATCACTATGAGTCTGAGCCAAATACATTTGTGAGACCCTGAACCAAATACATTTAAAAAAAAAAGCTAATACAATTCATTACATAAACACACAAAAAGAAAGTCATGCTTATCCTAGAAGACTGTTTAATGGAAATGGACAACTGGATCCTAAAAAGTTTGATTAAGGGCAATAATACCCAAGATAATCTTCTAAAATAAGGCTAGAAAACATCAAACATCAAGACATTTTACAGCTATAGTTAATAAGTTAGTGTGGTATTAGTACAAAGGCAAATAGACAAATGGAAGAGAAAAGGATTTAAAAATAAGATACTTGTGAGTAGTGGAGAACTTGGGGTGCCAGGGAGACAGCTCAGCAGCTTAAAGCACCTGCCTGGCAAGCACAATGTAAAGGAATGAGGGCAAGTGATTTTCCTCAAGGAAAATATTTAATCATGACTCTCACATTCAACAATACAGTATAAATAAAAATGAAGTATAGATGGGTTTTTGATATTAATTAAAAAATGAAGCAATAAAGCTTTAAAAGAAAACAGAACAATATGTTCATTGCTTTGGAATAAGCTAACTTCTTAACCAGTTTACAGTGTTAACCATTAAGGAAACACACAAACTTACAAGAACTCCTATTCATCAAAACACACTACAGAGTGAAATATAAAGCCACCAAATGGGAAAAGCAAAAAATACACTGAGCAATACTTGTGTTATGTGTACTTTCTTGCAAAAGAATGTCAGTAAAATTTATATTAAAAATACAGGGACACAGTAGAGCTAAGAATAAGGGCAAATGTATTATGATGTCATTTATCTATCTACGTCACTTAGAGATTGGCCACAGATATTTTACTAAGATTTATAAGAAATGTACAAGTAGAAAATAATGTTATATAAAAAAGGAAAGAATGTGATAGTTACCCATGTATCTAGTACATATAAATAAATCACTTAGAAATACAATATGAAAATTGCTGACATTAAAATGAGACAGATACACAGAGATCTTCACAAAAACTACTTTTTGATATAATAAACAATGTTCATGATAATAACTTCAAAACTCTGTGATTGTTTCTATTGATGACCCTCAACTTATATTTAGAAAGTGTTACCAATGCACAATCAAGTAAAAGCAAATTGAGCTCTATGATGATTTGGAAAAACCCAGGAATGTATTTTATAAACCTGAAAGTAGTGAAAAGTGTATAACCTTCAAAAATACCCCTATGTATACTGCCTCTCACCTAAACTTTTGACATTCATCAAATGGCAATGAAGCTAAAATAAATATTCCTTACTAAATGCCTGCTTTTTACTATAATTTAATCTGAACCCAACTTAGCTGGAGATAAAAGATGACCTTTTGTGAATGATAAAAATTCTACAAAGACTAGCAGCTAACAATGATCTCCATTTTGAGCACCTACTAGTAGTAGTGCACTAACAATCCTTAGTAATGATGCTAAACTTACTCCAAAGCAATAGATCTAACTCAGGGTCCCAACCCAAAGTTCTACAGCACATACCATGATTTTAAAAGAAAACTAGTCAAAAATCTCTTTATGGACAAAGTCGGAATAGTCTTATGAGGCACGCTCAAGGAAACAACAACATGAAATGTGAGTTCTGGCATTTAACATTATTTAAAGGATTATACTGCCAGTAATAATTCAGTGATGTTTCACTTATCTCCAACAGTCATTTTCTGATTAGTCAACAACCAGAATATTAAAAAGTTCAGACTGCTAAATTTCACTCCTTTCACTAAGGCCTCTGGGCTTTAAAACAAAAATACACTGAAGTTTAACAGATTTCTTAATTTACAACAATCAGAACCAGCAAGTCAAGACTGGAATGCTAAGAAAAGATTTATCATCTCTTTTACAAACAGAAAAGTTGTAAAATACAACAACTAACTTTGAAGGAAAAAAATAACAATGTAAAAACCAGAACTCTTCACATGCAATCTATTTGCGAGCTATTTATCCAGGTCTCATGGCAGCCACTGCACAGTACACACAGTCATAACACAAACATAGATCCAAAATAAGGTCATTGATGAACATTATGTTATGCACTGTCTTTCAAACAAAGGTAGGGAAATGTGTAATCCTTTTATAAAAATCAATTTAGTTATGCTTTAAATATTACTTATTGTGGTTTAAATTTCAGCATTTAAAGTGCAAGTTTCAGCTATGTAGAAGAGTGTATGCCCAATAAATAAGTAAAGCACAACTGCTGATGGAAGAAATATAAACTGAAACAATACTTATATATAAAATATGAGCTTTTTATTCCCTGACTACAATGAAAAAATAAGGTCTAAGTTATTAAAATTATTTTAATTGAGAAATAACCATTTGTTTTCACCCTGCTTAATTTATCATGCTATCTCCTCAAATCCATCTTGTGAGTTCTTATCTATTCCCAAACAGGAAAATGATGAATTTGTATACAGGAAGCTTAAGTAGTGATGTAATAACTTGAAAAATGTTATTTTAAAATGTGTATGCAAATTATATGGCACATACAATTTTGTCATAAAATACTGTTAATCTATTAAAAGATAGTTTAAGTTTTCTCTTTACCAACACAACTGAAACCAAAAGAATATACCAGCTTTTCGGTAATCTTAACAGAAAAATAACTAATACCTACTTTTCTATGGATGAAAAATGCCAGTTAAAAAAAAGTCTGAGAAACTTTAACAAATGAATTTTTCAAAATTATGAATGATACAAAACATATAGAGAGAATATTAGTTGGTATACAGAGCCAAAGTCAATCTATAAATATTTTGGAATTCAATGTGAAAGATTTAGAATCTTCAAAGGACCTATAGTTGTATATTCTCTCCACTACAATCTGTGAAAAAATATGATAAAACCATACTTACAGGCTCAGGTAAATACCACAGAAATGTTTTAGTCTATAATCACTAAATGTTTACTGAAAAAAAGTAAATAATTACATATATGATCATAAGGAGCCAAAATTCAATTTAGCTTCTTTCCTATCTTACCTAAAGAACCCACTTCCAAAATTCAAAACTATACTAATATTGCATGTGGTAAGGCTTTAAACATAAACGATTGTGTAGTTCTATAATGACTTAGAACCTAAACCCAGACTATGCCTAAACTGTTTCAGAAGTAAGTAAAAAGCATTATTTTGTAAGTAGATACACTAGAATGCCTTGTGGTAGTGGGATTTTTTGTTTGCTTTGGTTTTTTTCCTCTGTATTTTTGGACAGGGTCTACAGGATCTCACTACATATGTAGATAGGACTCAGAGTGATTCTCCTGTTTTTAGCCTCCTAAGGGCTGGGATTACAGGCCCGTTTCACCCCATCCAGTCTCAATTGCTGTCTCAGTGTGCTGGGGTGTGTGTGTGTGTGTGTGTGCACAGAACCAGCACTGTACACCAGGGATTAAACCTGAATGCTGCACTCTGCCTAAGCAGGCACTTTCATCAGGTGAGCTATCAGGCTGGCCCTGGGATTTGTTTTTATTTTGGTTTTATAAACTGTTAAATTTTTTCAGAACATTGGTAAAGAATCACAAAATGGGAGGTACATTTCAAAAAGGTTTTCCATTTATAAGGAAAGAAACAGACCTCATCTAGCTGCTATTCTGCATTATTACTCTGCTTATATTTTCAGGAATTCATTTATGAACACATTTTGCTTTACTGTTATGGCTATCTCTGAAGGTTAACCAATTATCCAATCCAATATTATATTGCAGATTGCATGGCTTGTTACATGATACAGCTTTAGCTAACAACAACGTAAATTTAGCTTTGTTATATTTTCACTCAAAGTGACTTCTTCCAAACTTAAATATCAAATGATCTCTGATTTGAGATATTAAAAGTGAATTTCATTAAAAGACATGGGTGAAATATCCAGAGATTAATAGCTCTAAAAAAGTAAAGCAGCATAATTTTTTTTGTTTGTTTTGCCAAATTGTGGTGGGCAAACCTACAAACGGCCCATCCTGACTTCTTCAAAATAGTAAGTTGTTTAGACAAAGACCATCTAATAGCCCCATTAATCCATAGAGATAATCATTTATATCCACAATATTTAACCACATGTAAAACAGCTTTAATATTATACACATTAGGAAATATATGAATTGAAATTTACTCCTGAAACAGAAATTTACTTTAGGTCCTATACTAAATATGAACACATAGCCTCTTTTTTTCCTCAGCTTCCCATGACAAAGACACAAGTGAAGAGTTAGTAATTTAAAACCAAGATTAAAATGGAGAAGCAAATAGGCATAGTGCCAACACTGAATCTCATTCATAAATATTGATGGAGTGTCAGATACTATACAGGGAAGAATCTGAAAAACTATGCAAAAGCCTTGTGAAGTTTAACTTTTATGAAATAGATTCTCTCATGAAGCCTGCTGTGTTTTGGAATCAGATTTAGAACTATCCTCATTTAAATAAAAAATAATTATTATTTAGTATCTATCAAGTAAAGACTATAGGTCTAACTTACTGCTCCTGTTACCTATCTTAAAATATTTTCTTCAATTTAAAATAATTTAATAACACCTATTTCTTTCAAAGGCTGCACCTGACATCACAAATGGTTAATATTTTGTGTTATTTTACCATTTAAAACGCAGTGTCACTACTGTCAGCGGGGCAGTTCTAGACAGATGAATATTTGTAATTTAAAATTTTTAAAAGTCACTCAAAGCTGGGCATAGTGGTGCACACCTGTAATCCCAGCACTCTAGAGGCTGAGGAGAATCGCCACAAATTCATGTCATCCTAAACTATACAGCAAGACCCTGACTCTAAAAACAAAGCAAAACAGTCTCTTAAAGTTATCAACTATAATTCCTACTACAAATATTTATATTCTGCTTAAAATGCTACACAGATTTATACACAAGGAAACTGACAGAATACAGATAGAAATTACAAAGGAGGAAAAGATTTCATAACCATCTGATTATCACTGATGATTAAAGGATTTAATGGAACAAATTTTAAACAATTTAATAGTTCAAACAAGTTTTCAAAAATGAATGCCTAGAATTTCATCTTTAAAAAGATATCCAGGTATAAAGCTTAAAATAATCGCCATATTAAAAATCAACTCTCTGGTGACTAGGCTAACAGCGATTATTCCTTTGTTTCTGTACCTTCTAAAGGAAAACTACATGTGTAACTAGAAAACACGTAAGGAAAAGGCAGACCGCAGCGTACCTCACGGACACGATGACCAGATGTGCCCCAGCCCCACTCTCCCGCCAAGGCACAGGCAGCCCCCGGCTGTAGTTTGCAAGCGGACCGGACACAACGGCCACATCACACTATGGCTGTCTGCAGAGCTGAGGCTCTCGGTGGGTGCGGAGGAAAAGGTTGAAGGCTGCCGTCAACAGTCCGAGACCACAAACTGCACTCGCTGAGGGAGCACCGAGTCACACCCGCCGAGACCCCCGCCACAGGAGCTGGCTGCCAGCTCACGCGCACTAAATGAAGGCGCCGTTCCTGCTCATCCCCCGCTTAGCTCCGACCCCAGAGCGCACGTTCAAAACACCTCGCCAGCCCCGCCTCAGGCCAGCCCGCGCCCTCCGCAGCAGCATCGCCGTGGGGCGCCCGCGCTAGCCCTGTGGCGGCGGAGGCCGCGCCCTCGCACCCAGCCTGTCCCCGCCCGCCCCACCGTACCTGCACACGGTAAGCAGATTCCTACGCTCCACCGCCGCGTTGCGCGCGCTCAGGCTCTTCCTGCCCCCGCCGCCGCCGCCACGGCCCCCGCCCAGGCCCGCCAGGGCCCCCAGGCCGCGGGACGCCATAGCGCCCGCCTGGCCCTTTGTCTAGTGCGCCCAAGCGCCCGCACCTGTGTCCCAGGGCCCTGGCCCCGCTGCCGCCGCAGGCGGGACGCGAGGCCGGGAGCGCGTGACCACCGCGGGGCCGGCAGCTAGTGGCGACGGCTGGCGCGCTCCCCGACTCCACGCACGCGCACACTTACGCGCGCACACACGCACGCACCACCATCCTTGCGGCCGGGCGGCTGCTGAGCGGAGTGTGTGGGCCGGCGTCCGACTCTCTCATATCTCCCCGGGACCTGGGCGGCCTGCGCGCCTGAGCCTAACCGTACACCCGCCGCCGCCGCGCTCGCCTCAGCCCGGCCGCGGTGGCCAAGCTCCCAGCCTCGCGCGTGAAGCCCCGGTCTCGCGGACCAATCGGATTAACGCTGCACCACCTGGAGCCAATCACAACCTGAGGGAGGCAGGCCCTCCCGCGGTGGTATTTAAACAACTGCACTCACGCCCCGCCCAGACGCGTGGGCAGCTGTCAACCGCAGGGTTTAGCGGTGCTGCGTAGCGGCTAGCACCGCGAGACGTCTGGGAGCGACAGCGGACCCTAAAGCGGTCACCCGTAAACGGTAGAGTCGCATTTTAGTGACCGGCCTACATCTCTTTACCGCTGGTTCTCGCTCCTGACCTGGGCTGTTTCCCAATGAGGGCGGGGCCTCCTCTGCCTTTCCGGCTTCCCAGGCGTAGACCACCCCGCCCCGCCGTGGCTGGAAGGGAAATTGGCCTTGGCGCTCCTCTGTGGTACAGGCGCTTCCACACGGAACCGCATGAGACAGCGCGGAGAGCTTGTGGGCCGCGGGCATCGCTTTGGAGTCGATGTCCTGAGCCCCTATCAGAGCGCATCCTCTACGGATCCCTCACCTGTGACTGGAGGTCACACCGGGCATTATTCTTAGGGAAAATTCCACAGTTTTAGTGGCTCCAAATTCCGAATCACTTTCACCTTTGCTTTCGAAGTTTTTATCAAAGAAAGTTGCAGAACATATCTTTAAGTATATTTCCGCTCTTACATATTCTGTCGTGACACAGGAGGTACCGTTAGGTACAGAGTACTGCAATCCTGTGCTACTTTGAATGCTTTAGTAGACAGAGTCTTGTATGAAAACGGTAGAGTGCTACTTTGTGAGGTTTTTAAAAATGGAAAAGCAATGTGTGAGCTCCATAGTTCACACTTCGGGCGTATTTGCAGGAGATGGTTGAATGCAGACAACCCTGCTGTTGTGTCTTCGTTTGTAAAATTCTCCACATGGAGTTGTAAGTGCATGTGTGGAAATTTGTACACATACACATTATGACTTGTTCTGCATATTTCTGTACACTGCATAGAGGCACAGCTGTAAACATGAAGGCAGCAAATGAATGGGGACAGTCTGCTGTACCTTTTAAGTTATAGGCATCTGTAAATGTAAGATATTAGAGATTTTATTGAAAAAAGTCTGCTCTTCACAACTTGTATATATTGAGCTGACTATATTTTACTATTGTCTGTTTAAAAAGGAAAAACAAACTTATGTCCTGTTTCAACATTGTTGTATTTAATTGTACAGATTCGTGTGTGTGTGTGTGTGTTACAATATAAGCTGTGCAATAAAAAAATTGGGGTTTTTTTGTTTGTTCTGTTTTATTTATGAGACAAGGGGGCTGGGGAGATGGCTCAATAGAATAAGCACTTGCCTGGCAAGCACAAGGGCCTGAGTTCAATCCCTGGTTCTGCCAAAAAAAAAAAAAAAGATTTCATCTTCTATTTATGAGACAGTATCTTTATGCACTTTAGCTGGCCTTCAACTCACTATGTAGCCCAGGTTTGCCTGAACCTCACAGTGATTCTGCTGCCTCAGCCTCCTGATTTAAAAAAAAAAAAAAATCATTGAGACAAAGATTCATCTCTTCACCTACTAAGTCTTATGATAGGTAAAAATACAAAGAGAAAATGTCCTAACCAAGTTACTATAACAAAGCAGATCAGTATCAGAAACTTAATTTCACATTAATACCAGAGGAGCTGCTTTCCAAACACTTCTCTACTACCATGTGTGACACTAAGGCATTGTCAGGAAGCTTCCTTTCTTAGTAGCTGTCTTTTCCTGCTAGCCCAACAGTGTGATTTTAGAAACAGCCACCAGGAAACAAATGGACTGTGTAGCTCAGTGTGGATTACTCAAATTGATGCTGTTATCTTCTAAACAGATTAATCCTCCATAGGGAAAGAGAATTAAAAGCCATGAGTTAGTTGTGTTTAGTGTAACTCAATGTAGAGAGTGGGCACACATACTTCATAGGCATTACCAAGAACAAGAAAAGTCATGATAGAAGAAGAAAAGTGAAGTGTTACACTCAACATTGGCTTCCCAGCAGTAAGTACATTATCATCTATTTGTACTGTGAAGTTATATTTATGGCTGAAGATTTAGTAAAATTCCAACTTAAATAATGAGGTAATATTATTTTCATCTCACTTTTAGGATGCAGTTGACATATTGGTACTTGCTTAGATTTTGCCACAGGACAAGATTTTTTTTTCTTTCTACAGTATGTCATTAAAGTGCCACAAGGGGGCTTATTTGAGAAAGAGTAGTATTTCCTGAGTTATCTGGATCTTTTTCTAGATTATGATACATAGTACAGCACTACAGAACCTCAATAGTTTTCATACTGTGTTTTGAATTTTTTTATGTATTTTGTACAGGGTCTACAGAGTCTCACAACACAAATCAAATTTGCAGTGATCCTCCTGTTTTCAGCCTCCCAAATGCTAGGATTACAAACATGCCACTACACCCAGGCCCATTTGCCATCTCAGTACACCCCGGGGGCAGGAGCAGCACAGCACACTGGGGATCAAAACCCAGTCCCTGCCCCTGTGTAAGAAGGGTCTTTAGTCCACTAAGCTATCTGGCTGGTCCTTATTTTGAATTTCTTTTCGGAACCTATTTCAATTCTTTATTTATTGGAGCATTTAAGTAAAAGCTGCAAGAAGATTCACAATAAAAATCATGAAAACTGCAGATGCCTAATCAATCCTGTAGCAATTCCCTAGCACTGAGTGGGTAGACCATCTTCATTCACCATTTTACTAGTTCTCTCCTCATCAAAAGAAACTAAATTGCAAGTGAAACATAAAATTCCTTAAATACAAAATGTTATAATGCTAAGAAATTATCAGACCATAGTTTATTTTAGTGTCAAAGATGAAGTGAACTTGCTAAGTCACTAACCTAGCACCTGTAAAGAAAAGAATGGAAAAACTTAATGATACAACTGATTTTTCAAGTCCGTAAGTTGGGGGTCTGCTCCTTAGCTCAGTTGTTTAAGGGCCTGCTCATGCAAAGGCAGTCAGGTACAGGATACCATGGTTCAGTCCCCACCTTCACCTGCCTTACCAGACCCACCCTTAAGGCAGATTGAGCCAGCCCCCCCAAAAAATCAACCCATCTCAGATGAAGAACAACTGATTTCCTTCTGTGGAAAGCCCTCCTGCAGTGAAGTATACATTAGTGAACATTTAAAAGAAGAGTAAGTGTGAAGGCCAAAAAGTGAATAAAAGAAGTCAGTGGGAACAATATATATATATATATATATATATATATATATATATATATATATACATATATCTTAATGTCTTTGTTTCACCATGGGTGGCACTGGCAGTAGTAGATTGGAATTAACTTGGTGGGATTCCAGTAACGTATTTTTGGGATTATAAGTTTAGACTTCTAGGGCCAAGAGAAGAATCACGAAGGGACTCCTACAATGCCAAACAAGGAACAGTGATAAGAAGTGAAGATGGGGAAAAGGGACAGCATTCAAGCATAGATAGACAGGTTATACTTGGGCTACAGTTACTAGTTTTTGACTGATTGCTGGAGAGAATAGTATGAGGAATGGGACAGATATAGTTTTGAATTATTATTAAGAAGTTAAAGTTTCCACTTGATGGCTTCTCCACAAAACAGAAGAAAATGTTATTTGTTGGAGGATTCAAATAGTCCTCATGAATATATTGATTAATGTTTCAGGACTCATTTGAGATTGGTGATTGGGAATTTACAAAAGTGTATCCAAAATATTGCTACTAGCTGGGGAGATAGCTCAGTGGCTTAAGTGACTCCTTGGTAAGCACAAGGTCCTGAGTTCGATCCCTGGTAACAACAACAAAACAATATATATATATATATACTTTCACTCCGGTTCTGATAACAAAATACTACACATGAGATTTATCTTTTCACAGTCCTAGAGATGCTAGACAATTTGGTTTCTCATGTTGGCTTTCCACCTGGCATGCAGATACCCAACTTCTTACTGTGTGATTGTATGACCCTTCCTGAATGTAAGCAAAAGCAAAAAGGGAAAATGTATATTTGTTCTTGTAAGGACACTAACCCTATCACAAGGCCTTATCCCTAAGACATACTGTTTTCTCTCAAAAACCTCTCTTCAAATGCCACCACATTATGGGTTAAGATTTAATATAAAAATATGGCGTCTAGGGGCCAGGGAGATGGCTCAGTGGAATAATGCTTCCTTGGCAAGTGCAAGGGCCTGAGTTCAATCCCCGGTTCTGAAAAAAAAAAAAAATAATAATACTATGGCATCTCAAGGGGGAAAATTCAGTTATTAATGTTTAAAGTAAGGGGTGATTTTGATATAGGGAGAAAAACTGATCTTGGTTGGGTGACCTCCAAATGATACAGGGAACTTCCAAGTGATATAGGGAAGAAATGATCTCCCAACCTGACCTCAATGAGTTCAGGTTCTCCAGAACTGAAGAATGAATTTTAGGAACAAATGGAGGTTACAAGAAGAATATATTTATTGGGGGAAAGAAAGCTCTTGTTCAAGAGAGAGATAGGAGGGGGGCCCAAGCGGGTTGTACCCAGGAAGCTGTCTCTTCCAGGGACTTTTATAGTGTAAAACCATGGGGAGCTAAGGTGGAGAAAATGTGAACTCACTTAGGTGGATGTGGGGTAAGACAAAACTATGGTCAACCAATGGGATTACAAGCATCATTGCTCAGGTAAAATTGATTAACTCCAGGACTAAATGGGGAAACAAGTCATGTAGCCAGTGGACATGACTTTATCAGGTACCCATCCAGTAGTAGTCGGATTAATGATTCTTTTGACTCCCTCAGGTTGATGATCAATCTCTGATGCCAATCTTTAGGGAGGTTAGCATTTGTTTGATCTTTGTTGTTTAGGTCTGGCCCACAGCAGGAGCATCCATCCTTCCCACGGTTGCAAGATATCTTGTCTTCTGTGTTATCTCCTTGGAGGGCCTAACCCTATCTGACTGCCTATAATATTTCTATCTAATTTGGCTGCCTACAACAGTTTGATCCAGGATTTTGGGGGTCAATACCAATTCTAAAAAGTAATTTTCTATAAAATATCTTAGGCAACAAACTCAAATATAATTTTGTAAAATTCACCCTTTGGGCCCGCCCAGCCCCAGAGACCCGCCCGAGCCAGCACAGCCAACTCTGCCATCTTCCTGGATCCCGCCCACACCACCCAGCCCAAGAGACCAGCCTGAGACTCCAATGGCCTCCTAGATCCCGCCCCAAGCTCTCCCAGTGAGTGGGAATTTGCATGACTCACCAGGCTTCCCAGATCAGTGAGTGTGTGGTGAGTCTGAGGGAGAGCCTTTGGCTTCCTCCCATGTGCGTTACCCGGATCCGGACCCCAAAGCCCTCTAAGCCAGTGACCGACCTGAAACCTCAGGACCCACTCACCACCACCTCCCTGGATCCCCTGCCCTGAAGCCCGCTGGGCAACTGGGAATTTTCCCGACTCCTCGGCATCAAAGTTCAGTGAGTATAGAACTCCACGCCCGCCGAGCCAGAGAAACATTTCCCAGGGATTCCCTGTCCCATCCCCCAGCCCCTCATGGCCCGAGACCCAGCTCATCTCGGTCAGTGAAAGCTCCAGGCCCGCTGAGCCAGAGAAATATTTCCCAGTGATTGCCTGTCCCACGCCACAACCCCAGAGCCAGTGCACGTCGTCCTGGAGTGAAAACTCCAAGCCTGCCATGCCAGAGGGACATTTCTCAGCGATTCCCACTCCTACCCAATGGCCCGAAACTCAGCGCAGCCTGGCCTGTGAGTGAAGGCTCCAGGCCAGTTGCAGCGGAGGAACCTTTGCCAGCCTTCTCAGGTTCCAACCTGTAGACCCAGACCCAGCACAGGCTGGCTGACCCAGTACAACCTACCCAGTGAATAAGATCATCCACTATCCTTTTGGGAGCCCGGCAGACCCACCAAAGCCCAGGCCCACCCACCTAGAGAGCGACCTGCATGACACAGGAGGGCTGACTCTGGCAATTTTCCAGATCCTCGCCCTAAAGCCAGCCAAGACAGTGGGAATTTTCAGTACTTGCTCTACATCCCAGTTTGGTTCATGCTCGCCTGACCAGGGAGCCAACAGAGGGGAATCACAGGAGCTGCAGCAAAAAGGAACTGAACACAACAGCTAGATCCAGGATAGGCATACCTGGATAATCTCAAACTTAATAGACTGGCATCCGAATCTCATAACAAGCTAAGGTTATAGCTGCACCAAAGCTCTACACCAAAGGTCAAAGGTCAGTGCTATACAAAATGACAAAGACAAGGGGAAAATGCGATCTCAGACCTCAACTCCACCAGTAAGGGCAGAGCACACTACCTCAGCTATAATCAGTGAATTAATGAGCCGGGCATGGTGTCGCAGGCCTGTAATCCCAGCACATGGGAGGCTGAGGCAGGAGGACTGTGGTGAGTTCAAGACCAGCCTGAGCTACAAAGTGAGCTCGAAGCCAGTCTGAACTGCATAGTGGGTTCTGTCTCAAAAAGACAAAAAAAAAAAAAAAAAAGAATTGACAGATACAGCAACAAAGGAACAACAGCAGAAAGGTATAGAGGAAATCAGACAAGAGTAATTCCCCAAATTAAAAAAGAAATATCTGAATACATAGTATCTGAAATAAAGAGTCAATTCCAGAAACATTGGGTGGAAAAACAATGCTCACCCAGAACAAGTGCAGCGTTCTTGTTGCACTACCCAACACTATTCCAGCTGAAACGTATGAATTAACAGCATCTGAAGCAAAGAAACAACAGCAGAAAGGTCATGAGGAACTGAAAGCAGAAATAATTTTTGAAATCAGAAAAGAATTCTTTGAAAAAAAATAATTCTTTGAAATCATAGCATCTGAAATACAGAAATAAGTCCAGAAATATACACACGAAACCCAACTTGGAAAAAACACTACAGAAAAAGAATTAATAACTACCTCTAAAGAAGACATGGATAAAAAAATTGAGGAGATCAGATATATGATGGATTCCTTGAATGAGCAATACACAAAAGAAATGGAACACATGAAACACAGCCAAAGAGATATAGAAGAACTAAAAATATCAATTACAAGTCTACAAAACTATTTGAGTGAAAGAGAAGACAGAGTTTCAGATCTTGAAGATGCTGGGGCAGCTAGTGAAAAGGTGAGAAAGGATCTCTTAAAAACAATAAGAATGCAGGAAAAAAATAATCCATCACCTGCAAGATGACACCAGGATGAACAATGTGAGAATAATTGGTATCAACGAGAATGAAGGAGTCAATACAAATAACATAAAAAGAATCTGGGGAGAAATAATTGCAGAAAACTTCCCAAACATGAGGGAAAAGTCCAAAATTCAGGTCACCGAAGCATAGAGAACACCAAATAACTTCAAGCCAAGTAGAAACACACCAAGACATATAATAGTTAAGATCCCAGAAATCCAACACAAGAATAGTATACTGAAAGCTGCTAGAGAGAAGAATCCAGTCACATTAAAAGGAAAACACCTCAGAATTACAGCTGACACAAACCATTAAGGTAAGGAGAGCACAGAACAGAGTTCTTCAAGTCCTGTATGTATGAAAACAAATTCCAGCCCAGACTATTATACCCTGAAAAACTCTTTTTCAAGTTTGATGGAGATGTGAAATACTTCCACAACAAAGAACTACTGAAGCATTTCATGATGACAAAGTCATCCCTTCACAGGCTGCTGAAAGGTGTTCTAGAGAAAGACTACAGTGACCAGAATTCCATGAATGAGAATGGAAGGAACCCACTAAACAGGAGAGACAATTAAACACAGGATACAAAGGAGTAAACAACACCAGGTAAACAGCATGACAAACATAAGCACATTTCAATTATAACCATCAATGTAAACGGACTCAATTCTCCAATTAAGAGAAATAGACTGGCACAGTGGATTAGGAAACAAAATCCAGCAACATGCTGTATACAAGAAACACACTTAACTCAAAAGGACATTCATAGGCTCAAAGTCAAAGAATGGAAAACAATACTACACACCCCAGCACCTCAGAAAAAAGCAGGAGTAGCAATTCTGTTCTCAGACAGTCTCAACTTCAAACCAAGAATGATCAAATGATACAAAGAAGGCCACTATATATTGGTCAGGGGAAAAATTCAAGAGGAAGAGGTAACACTCATAAATATCTAGACACCAAACACAGGAGCACCCAACTATGTAAGACAAATCTTAATGCACATGAAAAACCTA
>PVKA01006970.1:0-80374 GCA_004027165.1 Ctenomys sociabilis
AAAAAAAAAAAAAAAAAAAAAAAAAAAAAAAAAAAAAAGAAAAGTTTACCTTAAAAACAAAACAAAACATTTACTTTTTATGCTCATTCTGACTTTGGGGAAGATCCAAAAGTTACACAGTGCCAGATCTGGTGAATAAGGTTGATGAGGACATGGCATGGTGTTTTTTACAAGCCTACTTTTGCATTGGATAGCACTTGGCAGCAGCGTGCCTTTTCACTCAGGAAAGAAAACTTCTAGAGCTGCTTCAGAAGGCCAGAACAATGGGATGCATGTGCTTGAAGCAAAAGGGTGGTGGTGGTGGTAGGATTTTGAGGGAGATAAATGGCAGTGTGTCTTTTAGTGTAATACTTCTAAAATCTTTATACCTTTTTTTATCTATTTTGATCACACCATGTATAATTCACCCTATTCTTTTACCTAGAAGGCATATAACAAAATACTTACCTTTCCACCAATCCCCCCCAAAAAAAACAAATTTATAATGTAAGGTCTTGAGTTTGCTCCCTGGTACCACCAAAACAGAAACAAAACAATCCCCCCAAAAAAACAAACATACATTTACCTTCCATGATCAGTGTGACTTTGGGGAAGATCCAGAAGTTACAGAGTACCAACTTTTTTTTGTTTTTCAGTACCAGGGATTGAACTCAGGATCCTATGCTTGCCAGGCAGGTACTTGTTCTAATAAGTTATCTCCCCAGCCCTTCATTTTATTTATTTATATATGTATGGGGATCAAATTCGGGACCTTTCACTTGCCAGGCAAGTGCTTATGCCACTGAGCTACATCCCTAGCCCCAACCATATACATTTCTGTATCTTACTCTTTTCACATTGAAAGCACCATTTTCATTTTTTGTAAGTACTGTCTTCTATGTGAATTTACCACAGTTTATTCAACTAGTTCCTCATTTACATGTATATTATGCTACAATGTATTTTACACACATAATTTCACATATACCCAGATATAGTAGCAGCAAGGAGAGTTTCTACATATGAAGTTGCTAGGGCGACAAGCATATGTGTTTGCAATTTTGTTGCACACTGCCAGTTCCCCTCCCTGGGAGCTGTACAATTTACATCCTGACATGTGTTGCATGAGATCGCCTGTTTACCCACATCCTCCCCAGCTCACGGTCTGGTCAAACATTTTGATCTTTGTTCATCTTGTGGATGAAAAATCATATTTGTGTGTTGTTTTAATCTGTATTTTTCTTATGAGTGAGGTGCTTTTTCTTATGTTTATGAGCTGTTTGTATATTTTTACTATGAATAAGCTGATTCTTTTTTGGTAGTTTGAGGACTTGAATTCAGGCTCTTACACACATAAGTGCTCTGCCACTGAGCTATGCTCCCAGCTGTTTTTATTTTTTTTTTATTTTAAGACAGAGTCTCACCAAGTTTCCTAGGCTGGCCTCAAACTTGTGATCCGCCTGTGTTAGCCTCCTGAGTAGCTGGGATAACAAACATTTGCAACTGAATCAGCTTTCTTGTTGATTTTTAGGAGCTTTTTGTATATTAGGAAAAGTGATCATTTATCTGCGATTTTCCAGTTAGCCACTTATCATTTGACTTGCCTTATAATGAGATATTTTTTCATGTAAGCATATATACATTTTTATGGATCAAAATTTTGTCTCTCTTAGTTCTTCTAAGTTTTTGTCATAGTTTAAAAATTGATTTCCTGGCTGGAGATACAGCTCAGTCACATAAGTACCTGCCTGGCAAGTGCAAGGTCCCGAGTTTGATCCCCAGTACCAAAAAAGGAAAAAAAAAAAAAACTGTCTTCCTTTGTTTCTTGTAACACTTTATACCTCTATTTATTTTTTTAGCTGTGTTGGGGACTAAACCTAGGGCAAGTATTCTACTCTGAGCTATAATGTAGCCTTGTGCCTCAGTTTTAAAGTTAAAGGGCCAGGGAGATATCTAAGTGACTTAAGCGACTACCTGGCAAGTGTGAGGTTCTACTAAGCTATCTCCTCAGCTTAAAATTTTTAAGACCCTAACAGGTCAATTTAAAAGTTCATCTAGAAAAACAAATACACAAAAGTAGTCTGACAAAATTGGTGAGAAGTAGCATGAGTTTGCTCCCTGGTACAAAAAAAAAATCTTTGATCTGTTGGGAGCTTATGCTAATGTAAGAGGAGGAGTGTGGATCTGGCTGAATGTTTTCAGTTTTCTGGACAGTTATTCTTTCTTTGCAAAACTGGGGATTGAACTCAGGCCCTTGTGCTTGGCAGGCAAGTGCTTTTTCTACTGAAAAAGCATCTCCCCGGCCTCTGGACAGTTATCCTAATACTGTCTCTTGAATAATCTTTTGTCTACTAACTTCAGGTGTCTCCTCTGTATTATACTAAATGTGTATATTTGATTATATTTTGAGGCTTCATATTCTCTTTTGTTGATCTAGTCATATACCAGTATCACATTATTTTAATGAATTATTGAGGCCTTATCTTATATTTTAAGTAAACAGATAGGAATAATTAACTTTCATGCTACTTCTCACCAGTTTTGTCAGACTATTTTTGCATATTTGTTTTTCTAGATGAACTTTTAAATTGACTTGTTAGGATCTTAAAAATTTTATTAATGTATTTTATTTTATTTATTTTGTTTTGTTTGAGATGGGGTTTCACTATGCAATTCAAGCTAGACTTAAACTCATTTTGTAGCCCAAACTGGCCTTAAATTCATAGTGATCCTCCTGCCTCAGCCTCCCGAGGGCTGGGCTTACAGGTATTTTTTTTTTATCATAGGACATATTATTGTGGGAATTTATAGTCAGTCGTCTTTTCTTTGTCCCCTTCTCCCTATCCCTTCATGTTCTCTCTCTCTCTCTTTTTAAATGTATTTTTAAGTACAGGGTCTCACTACACAGATCTGGCTCTTAGTGATCCTCCTGTTTTCAGCCTCCCAAGCACTGGGATTACAGGCGTGCACAACCATGCCCAGTCTCAGTCAACATCTCAGCATGCCTGGGGGGGGCGGTGCCAGAAGATCAAACCCTGGTCCCTACATTTGCCTAAGCAGGCACTTTAATCCTCTGAACTATCTGGCTGGCCCTGTTTTCTAACTCTTAGTCCATTTTTCATTTAAGAAAGCTCTATTTCCATTTTTTCCCTTTGGTTGTCCTTTTGAAACCTCTTTTGTCTTCCTCCATTTCTTGTTCCCCTTCCCATCTTGGAAAGATCTCTCTATTTTGTTCTTTATGTAAACTTTGGACTTCTTGTACGAAATAAAACACATGGTATTTCAACTTGTGTGTCTGTCAATTCATTTAACATTGTAATCTCAAGGTATATGCCTCAAGTCTATCCTTCTTTATGGCAGAGTAGTACTCCATTGGGTTATTAGAGTTTTGTTTCATTTTGTTTTTGAGATAGGGTCTCACTGTCTAGTATAGACTGGCATTTAACTCACTGTATTGACCAGGCTAGCCTCAAACTCATGGTGATCCTGCTGTATCAGCCTCGAAAGTTCTGGCATTATAGTCATGCACCATCACAGCCAGCTAGAGTCTTTAACAAAAAAAATTTTGTTAATAGATTTTATACCATTATGTGATGGGATTAAATTTGTGTTGTTTTGAAGGTTGTTCTGCTACAGTGCGTAAACTAGGTTGGAAGAAGCAGGAGTGGAGATAAGAGGACTAGTGGCAAGATTGTTGCACTTACCTGGGGAGAGGAGCTGGGTGAATGGGGAGCTGAAGGTTGCAGTGGGTTTGAGAGATCTATAGGTCAAGAGGGTAAGACTTTGGTGCTGACTCTGATGGAATGCAAGGAGATGAAGTAAATGCTCAGAAGTGACCCGAAACTCTGTGAGTCAGGTGTTTGGGTGGTGCCATTCTCAGGCTCTTTTGGAGGAAGATGGCACCTTCACTTGTACGAGAATTGAGTATGGAATGCCTGCAGGCGGAGCCACAAGAGTCATCCAGTGGGCTCTGGGGAGGTCTGAGCTGTAAATATAGTTGTGTGACAGTTAAAGCCAGGAGCATCAAAAGGCTGGTCAAGACCTTCCAGATCTGCAAAGAAGTTTAGAAAGAAACACAAGACAGACTGAAAAATGGGAGCCCAAAGAAGAAAATGTGTAGATGGGCCAAATCGTAGCAACAGATGATTTCAAGAAGTCAAAGAACTTCTGAGCTGAATAATTGCATTTGAATTGGTAGTGAGGTTAGAAAGAATATGGTTATCATGGGCAATGTCAATGAAGCAGAAGTGCAAGTGGAAGTAGTTTCTTCAGAAGTACCAAATGTAATGTTTAGAAAAGGAGAGACAAGTGAGGAAGAGAATGACATACTTTGATTGTTTTCTGTGACCCCCCCTGCCCCCAAGTCATGCAGAGAGGCTTATTGACATGCAGGTGTGCATGGATAGAGCCAAAGAGGAGAGGAGAAAGATGTTTGCCATTCAAGGCCCAGGTGATACTGAGAATTAAGGGCTTAGAGCGACCAGCCAGGGTGATCTGTCTGGAAGTGAGTAATCCCCTTATGGAGTAGGTGTGTATTCCCCTGACAGTTTTGCCTTCCTTTTGTTGAGTGCTCTAATACTTGTGTTGAGTTACTTAGAGAATGTTTGTGACATTGCCATCAGGTTAGGAAATGGGAGACCAAGCTTAACAGCAAAGTATGGTAGTTAGTATGATGCCATTTGTGTAAAAGTGGAGCAGAAGTGACAAATTCATATTTGCTATTAACATATAATTGTCATCTGGAGGATTTGCAAAAAGCAAATATTCTGGTTATCCACTGAGCTGTGGGACCTGGGTTGAAGGGAAACAAGGACTTGAAGTTGCCTTGCTACTATAGTAACCAGCTTTGTATTTTTAAATTTTTTAAGACTGTAAAGGTGTTACTTATTAAAATAACTTAATCTAAACTGTTTAGCTGTCTTTAAAAGTGATGATTTCATCAGGACCCCAGTGTTCTGTTTTTTTGAGACAGGGTCTCAGTATAGAGGTCAGACTGGCCTTGATCTCGCTATGTAGCCAGGCTTACCTCAAACTCAAGGTGATCTTCCTGCCTCAGCCTCTTAAAATTACAAGTATGGGCCATCATGCTGCGATGGCCTTAGTTTTCTTAGTCATTAATGGGTTTAAGTGTGCATTTCCTACTTTGCTTTTTTGTACCTTAGAGCCTGTAAGAAGCAAACCCTCCCTTGGTGGCAATGAGGTCTGAGCCATGGCCTTTTCTGTGCCCTCCCATCCCAGAGACCAGCAATGCTGGGGGCACAGATTGTCATGGAGCCTGAGTCTAAGAGGAATGTGGCCAGGAACATCCTGGTGCTGTTAGCTGCAGCATGATGAGTGGGCTCTTAAGGCTGGTTTATGGGGAAGGAAGAGAGGAGGACAGTCCTTTTCTTGACTGGCAGACTGTACTGACTGCACTTACAAAGGTCTTTATTTTTGTTTCGTTTTGAGGTAAGGTTTTGCTGTGTAGTTCAGGCTCACCTTCAGCTCACTGAGTAGCCCAGGCTGCCCTCAAACTCAACTTCAGTCCTCCTACTTCAGCCTTCTAAAGGCTGGAATTACAGGTGCTTACCACCATACCCAGTTTCCATTTCTCAGAATGACACATAACTGTGACAATTAATCTTGTAAATTTTATTATCATTGAAACTATTCCTAGAAATGCTGAAAAACCTGAAAAATGTCCCCAAGAATTATTAAGTAAAATATACAGGAAAGAAAAAATAGTTGTAAAGCATTTCACACTGTTTTATTGTGGTTTTACAGCAAAAACTTAATTATTGCAATGATTAAACATTTTACATATATACATTTATTTATTTACTTATAGATTTTGAGGGAAGTCTCACTGTGTAGCTCAGACTGATCTTGAACTCTCTATGTAACCTGGGCTGGCTTGAACTCCTGATCTTCCTCCCTCACTGTCCCAAGTGCTGGGGCAACAGGTGTGCACCACCATATTCTCTCTCTCTCTCTCTCTCTCTCTCTCTCTCTCTGTTTGACACAGGGTCTCACTACACAGTTCATACTCATAGCGATCCTCCTGTCTCAGCCTCCCTTGCACTAGGATTACAGGCGTGGCCACCATGCGCAGTTTCAGGGCTGGCATTGTGCATTTGAAGTCCTGGGGCTGCCACTGCATGCAGTACTGGAGATCGAACCTGGGTCCTTGCACTCGCCAGGCAGATACTTAGAACTTTTAGCCATCTCTCCAGTTGCATATTTTACTTTTGCTTTATTTTATTTTTATTTTTGGCTGGCTCAACCCTCCCCTGAGGGCAGGGGTGGCACAGCATGAGATCAAATCGAGGTCCCCTGCGCCTGCCTAAGCTTGCCTAAAAAGGCGCTTTAGACTTCTGAGCTATCTTGCTGGCCCCATATTTTACTTTTAATCTCCAGTTTTATTATGCTTATTGTACACTTCCACTATGGAGCGTAGAAAGAATACAGAAAAGTGACTTCACAACATGGAATCCAGGATTGGGAGTGTGGCCAGGGCCAAGCACTTGCTTAGCATGCATAATACCATTTTTCAATGCCCTGCATCCTAAACAAATTAGCAGTAAAACATATAAGAACAAAGCAAAGGAGTAGAAACACTGAAATCCTACAAAATACCCAATTCCCCTGTGGTTATTTCTCCTTGTTCATTTTAAGTGTGCCTCCCAACTTGAGGGTTCTGTTTGGTTAAGTCTGTACTTAAGGTGAGAGCTAACTCTGCTGATGAGAACTGTTGCTTGAGCTGTAGCTGAGCTGCTATCTCCTGCTCATCAGGATCTCTGAGAACTCCTTGAAGATCATTTAGAGTTCTGTTCCTGGATGCTCAGTGGCTCCATTGGCTCTCTGGGCTAGACTCTGGGATCAGAGTGAGAATCTTTTATCTTCTGTCTTCCTAAAGAAAGCCAGTGGAGGTGGGGCTGTCAGGTTTGCCTTCCAGTTGCCAGACGAAAAAGTGGGGCATGTCCATTCCTTGCCAGGGAGGGAAACTGCCAAGATGGTTACAAACCAGGAAGCTGTCCCTGCTGCCCGGGTCTGTGCCACATTAACTCATCCTAACAAGAAGCCAAATGGGGGCCTGGGAGATGGCTCAGTGGAATAAGTGCTTCCCTGGGCTGAGTTCAATCTCTGGTTCCACCAAAAAAAGGCCAAACAGTGTGATACACACACCAGCTTATCAGGTGGAGCAGCCAGGGTCCCTCTATTGTCTGTGGCCAGGAGTGGGGACTTGCAGATAGAAAGAAGTTCTCTTCCTAGGGGCTCTGCCAACAGAATGCCAAACCAACTTAACTCCATCTCTAAGCAAGTAACCATCATTAGTTCCAGCTTTGACTCAAATTCAATGGGGACTCTGGTTCCATGGATCTAGCCTCCTACTCTTGATGGCTCCTCATGGAAATGAATGATCTTTTGGTGATGAATGTTTAGAAGCCTCTCATCTGGGTCAAAGCCTTGAAAGATGCCTCAAGGACACTGTAGTTCATTGTGGAGCAAAACTAACCCACAGCTTGGCTATGTGAACACAGTGCCTGCTGGGAACATAGTCTGTTCCCACGTTCAGAGGGGTGGCTGCTGCATGGTCATTGGTGAGGACACTGTGTGATAGACAAGACTGACCTGAAAGGTTGCTCCTGCCTCTGCGCCTGTGTGAATCCAGTGGAACAGGACATTGTGTCTTATTGTGAGCAAGGAGCCAGATGAGGAAAAGTACCCTGTGGTCTTTGAAATCAAAAACAGGATGTGAGTTTGTTTTTTTTAATCCAGCATACTTTATTTAGAATTATCATGTTATTGTATCTAAAGAAATATTCTAGATTATTTTATTCTTTCCAGATACCTTTTTTTCTGGCATTTGTTCAGTTCCATTGTGAAATTATATACTTAATCTTGTTCTTTTTTTGGAGGGGCGGGCGGAACTGGGGATTGAACTCAGGTCCTTGTACTTGCCAGGGAACCATTTATTCCATTGAGCCATCTCCCCAGCCCCAATCTTGTTCTTTAAAGATTTTCAGGGCTAGGCAGATAGCTTGGTTGTCTAGGTCTAAGCACCTGCCTGGCAAGTGCAAGGACCTTGGTTCAATCCCCAGTATCACATGCTGTGCCAGCCCCATGTTGAGCTGGTCACCAAGACCAGGAGTAATGGCGTACACCTGTAATCTCAATGCTTGGGAAGCTGAGGAGGAGGAGGGTTACTACGAATCTAAGCTGTATAGTGAGACCCTGTACCAAATAAATAACATATTTTTTTTAATTTAAAAAGATTTTTTTTTTTTTTTTTTTTTTTTGTCTTTTTTTGAGACAGGGTCTCACTATGCAGTTCAGGCTGGCCTCGAGCTCACTTTGTAGTTCAGGCTGGTCTCGAACTCGCAACAATCCTCCTGCCTCAGCCTCCCGAGTGCTGGGATTACAGGCATGCGCCACCACGCCCGGCTAAAATTTTTTTTATTTTTTTTTTTTTTGCGGAACCGAGGATTGAACTCAGGCCCTTGTACTTGCCAGGGAAGCGCTTATTCCACTGAACCATCTCCCTGGCCTAAAAAGATTTTAATAATACAGGGATATAAAGCTGTTTTGATAATTCCACAGTTGAAAACTTGGCCTTCATCTGTATTTGTAGCTTGTGGATAGAATTCACTGGGTTAAAGATGAAAAAAGTACCATTGATTTGTTATAGGTTCATTTAAATTAAATAACTAAGCTTTTGTTTATACATTTGAAATACATCCCTAAGTAAAGAAGAGAATAAAGAACCCCCGTATGTATGTAGAATTAGTTTAAATATTTTCAACATTTGACCATTCTTGTTTCATCTACCTCCCTCATTTAATCTAAATTACCAATCTCTCCTAAACTCGGTGAAGTGTTTCACTAGGTTTAATCTCAGTGGAGAATCTGATGTGGTTCAGAATGCAACAGAGCTGTACTAAGGGGAGCAGAGGGCCCCTCACTGTCCCCTATGCCATTTCCTAAGGCAGTACATTGGCTCATGACTCCTCTCTTCATGGACCATTTGGTCTTGCAAGGCTGAGGCTTCCCTCTCCCACTTCTCTCCTCCTATGTGACTGGCCTCTAGGTTTGGCCCCTCCTACCCTGTCTCATCTCAGCTCAAGCTTCGGTTTTTTGAAAACCAATTCTTCCTTTCACACTTCTTTCCATCACTAAAAACAGCAGATGAGCTGCCTCTGGAAGAAGTTGATGAGCAGAGTTCTCTTACCCAGTGTGAGTGTCTCTAGTCAGCAGCAGCATCAAAGTTAAAAGGGGAACTCCACACCACCAAAGGCTGCCTTACCAGGCCAAGGTGGGGATGGGAACAGGCTGATTTGAACTTGTCCTTCTCTGGGGGCCTGGGCAGCAGGCCCTAGAAAGTCAGGAAAGTGCCTTAGCATCTTTCTGCATTGTCTCCTGCTGTACCCACCCATGGGCATCCCTAAATACTTTATTTTATTATGGAAAAATTTAGCTGTACAGAAAAGTAGAAGACTGGGCCAGCCAAATAGCTCAGCAGCTGGGGTTTAATCCCTGGGCCTGCCCTGCTGGCCCACCATGGGACACAGCTGAAACATCCATTAAGACTGAGCATGGTGGCGTGCACCTGTAATCCCAGCTCTAGATAGGCTGTAAACAGGCGGTCAGTATGAGTCTGATCTAGCAGTGAGACCCTGAACACCCTGTAGACCCTTCCCTAAAATACAAAAAAAAAAAAAAAAAGAAGAAAAAAAAAAAACACAGCTAGAAAACTAAACAAGAAAGCCATCATCAGTTTTAAGAATTATTAGCACTTTGCCATTTAAACATTTTGATCATGCACTGTAATAGTAAAAAGGAGTTTTGTTTTGTTTTTTTTTTTTGTTTTGTTTTTTTTTTTTTTTTTTTTTTTTTTTTTTTTGTGGAACCGGGGATTTTTTTGTATCTCCAATTTGGGTATGTTGTTGGAATGTAAATTACAAACATATAGCGCTTTATTGTATTTAAATATAAAATGAAATGGGACCAGAACATATCATCTTTTCCCTATCCCCTGCATTCATCTGTTCTCCCTCCAGCGGACACATACCAATGTGGAGCCTGCTTGTTGGAGCCTACTTTGTGGAATCACAATGTGGAGTGCAGGTTTAGAGATGTCACTGCTCACATCTTACTCAGCTATAAGGGGTCACCCAGCTTCTCCAAGTGAGAACCCTCAGAGGCCTGCCTGCTGAGACTTCCTTTTTTTCATTCATGAATGGGAGCTGGCAGCATGAGCTAGAGACCCAATATACTGGGCATGCTTATGCTTTGTGGTTTTTATTTACCTGACCCTCTGTAATCATGTTGATTGGTTTGAGTTTGACCTTAGCTATCTAAAACAGAACCTAAAAAAAAAAATTTAAACAAAATAAAAAAATAAAAAAATAAAATAAAATAAATAAATAAATAAATAAAACAGAACCTAGTCCTAAACATCTATTATTCATTTATTTGATACAGGATCTTGCTACACAGTACAGCATGTGGTGCGGGGAATTGAACTTGGGTCCTTGTGCTTGCCAGACAGGCACTTAGACTGCCAGGCTATCTTCCCAGCCCTAAATATCTATTATTGATGTCATTTTCTGGAGTAATCTTTGAGCTTGGTTCACCTAATTAACTTTACTTCCCTTTTATGTATCATTTGAAAATGTGAATTAGGAAAGGGTACAACAAAAGATACCAGCATGGTGACAGGCCCACTGACCAGTGATGAGGCAGGCATTGGCACCTCCTGTGGGTCATTTTGCCCTTCTCAGCTCTTTTCATTCCTTGGAACAGGGTTCAGTGAGGCATTTGCAGAATACTAAATCTACTGCTAAGTCAGTAAACCAAAAAAGGTTTGGCCTCCATTTGAAAAAATCCTGTCAATTCAGTGGTTCTGGATTCTGAGAGCCTGATCAGCCCTGCAAGACTGGACCAGAGGCCCCCTAAAACCAAGCAGCCAGTGCCCAGGAAGAAGCCTGATTCAGCTCCCAGAACACTTGGGAGCTTTATGAGCTGAAGACCCATCCTCTGGCATCTCTGTCTGTCTGTCTGTCCATCTGTCCATCATCTGTGAGCACCAGCTGTGGCTAGGCTCTGACCCTGTCCAAAGTAAAAAAAAGCCTTTAGTGGGAGACATGGGGAGGTGGCTCCTGGAGACTTGTCAAGTATTTGGTGTCAGTTCCCTCTGCTCTCCATATATATAGTATCTCAACCAAACCATAAAGCTATTTTCATTCTGCTCATTTTATAAGGTGGAATTGAGTGGCCCCTTAGCCAGGAGCCAAGACAGTGAATTAACAGGATCTTCTTTATCCTACAAGGTCTTCCTCACCCCTGGTGTGTGTGTGTGTGTGTGTGTGTGTGTGTGTGTGTGTGTGTGTGTGCTGTCACAGGGATGATCTCCTGCAAGGTTTCCAAGAGAGGCATGATGGTTCCTTGGTTACTTTTGTTTACCTCTCCAATAAAAAAAAGGTACCCACAACATCTATTAATCATAGCCTAGGAGTTGGGGAGATGGCTCAGTAGAATAAGCGCTTGCCTGGCAAGTTCAATCCCCGATTCCACCAAAAATAAAAAACAAATCCTGCTTCTCTACAACAATATGCAATGTATTAATTGTTGAAACTGTCCTATTAATAGGTTTTGAAACTGTCTCATTGCTATTTGTTTCTTAATAAAATTAATTTAAAAAAATAGCCTGCATACATATAAAAATCTTGTTCAAGAGATCTGTTATAATTCTGATCTTGTTAGGTCTCTACTCTTCCCCACCAGAATTTTTTTCAGTATTCACCCCCTTGCCAGGAACTAATGAAATAAAGTAAAGCCAGGTGTGGTGGCACATGCCTGTAATCCTAGACCTCTAGGAGACAGAGGCAGGAGGATCACAAGTTTGAGCCTAATCTGCACAGGTTAGCTACTTAATGAGACCCTTTCTTAGAATAACAGAAGGCTGGGGCTGTAACTCAGGGCAGAGGCCCTGGATGCAGTACCCACTGCTATTACAAATGAATAATAACAACTACAGCAAAAGATACAAATTACCTTATAATCCCAGCACTCAGAAGGCTAAGGCAGAATTGCTGTGAGTTCCTGGGCAGCCTGGACTACAAAGTGAGTTCAAGGCCAGCCTGAACTGCAGAGAGACCCTGTTTCAAAAAGAAAATAAAAAAAAAAGAACTAACAGCACGCAGGGAAAGCTGGGGATCACATAGCTGTGGCCCATGTACAAACACTCTTCCCCTAGACATTTGGGAGCAGTGTGGACAGCTCAGGGCAAGACCAAGCATGTGCTCGTACACCAGCATGGCAGGGACAGCATAGAGGAGGAAAAATGTTCAAGAATTTTAAATAAAGTTTGAAGCATTCATGTGAGAAAAATTAGAATTTACCTGGAATTCAGATTTTATCTGTGTTTAATCAGCTTAGTGGTTTTAATCCTGAAATTGTTCTCAGAGTCTGCAGGCAACATAGGCCCTCACGTGAGTCCCTGGGCCCAACAAGAGGAAAGGATGGAGGCTGGGAATGTGTGGTTAGTAATTGTCTAAGACAACACAGAGGTGGCAGCAGCCAGAAGTACGGATCAGTGCTTGGAGGCTTGCAGGTCAGTGGAAGCCTCAGGCAGCCCAGGACTGGCTGCTTCCCAGGGTGACCTGAGTGCTGAGCTGGGAAAAGACTGGTTGGTAGATAGCTCTAGGCAAGGAAAGGTGGACTTTGGGCCTACAGTTAGCTGGCAGGGTGAGTAGGCCACAGATGGCACTGATAGCAAAACACTTTCTGAAGTGAAGCAGGAGCTGTAAGTCTCCTGGAAGGTGCAGATGTGGATTTCCACATAGAAGCCTAGGGCTCCTGGTAGAGACTATCTCTAACAGGACCTAGATCTCCATTCATTTTTGCCACTTTCTGAAAATCCTCTGTACTGAGTGCCTTTATGAGCTATGAATATATATATATGGCAAATGCTGCTGTCAAGTTTTCTCCAGCAGGAAGATGGGCTTTTAAAAACATTGTGGTGAATCTTCTACCTTATTCACTGGGTCTAACATCAGGCAATTTCTGGCCTTGCTCCAAAGTCAAAATGAACATGAAGGTAAACATTTTCGTTGGTGTCTGGTTCTCACGTTCTGACTGGGGATAGGGCTTTTCATAGTGTAGGCTGGTCTTGAACTCACTGTGCAGTTTAGGCTTGCTTTGAACTTGCAGTGATCCTCCTGCCTCAGCCTCCTGAGTGCCAGGATTAAAGGCGTGTGCCACCACACCCAATTCATATACTGGAGAGGCCTAATAGTCATTAATGTCTGGCTTTCATGTTCTGACCCAGAATAGGGCTTCTCAGAGCTTGAGCCTGAGGCCTTCCTAAATGTGTGCATGAAATTGTGATGAAAAACTGTATGTATTTTAAATGTATTCTAGTAAAATATATGTATTAAAATGTATTATAGGGCTGGGGAGATGGCTCAGTGGAATAAGTGTTTCCCTGGCAAGCACAAGGGCCTGAGTTCAATCCCCAGTTCTGCCATAAAATGTATTATAGTAAAAGACACATTGTCATTCATCACCCTAAAATACTCTTTTTGCTTCTGATGCAGTAAGCTTGTCCTCATAGTTCTTGTCCTTTTCTTTTCTTTTCCTTTTTGGGGGGAGTGGAACCAGGGATTAAACTCAGGCCCTTGAGCTTGTCAGGCAACTGCTTATTCTACTGAACCATCTCCCAGGCCCCTCTTGCCCCTTTCTGAGGTTGTTCTGGAAGCTCTATTTCTGAATGTCTTAGTTATACTATTATGGCTGCCTTCATGTCCTGAGTTGATTCCAAATGTTTACCTTTTGTGGTCATTCTTACTGTGAGGAAGAATCAAGTATCAGGTGTCTCATGGTGCCAGATCTGATGAATAAGGAGGATGACAACACACCGCAGTGTTTTAGTTTGGCAGACATTGCTGTAAAATGTAAACTATAAACTGCTCCAGAAAGCAGCAAGAATAGAGGGCTAAGTATCTTTGAAGTGAGGAGGACTTTGAGAGGAATTAATAGCAAGTTGTCTTTTACTGTTAGAAATTTTTCCATGTTTAAATGTTCACTGTATTTTTTTTTTTTACCATGTTGTGTAGGTGCTGGTTTGCACCTTTTCCTCTATGACTTTTCCTCTATGACTCTCTGTTGCCCTTCCAAAACAGTGAGGGTTCCCTCTCAGTACATATCTCTTTGCTATCACTATTCTGTAAACCATCTTTGCTACACTTAACAACTAATCCAATAACTCGGACCTTTAGCACTTCTCTTTCACTTGTATGTCAGTAGCTTCTGAGCACCTCCCAAAGTTGTCCTCTCCTTCAGCAGCTGAGGCTTCTGAAGGTGCATCTCCTGTTTGGTGCAATTTACAGGGCAAAAGGTAAGGTATGTTCTAGTAAGCCAGTAACCACATAAAGCCACATGGCCCATTCAGCTTTTTTTTTTTTTTTTTTTTTTTCCAGAACCGGAGATTGAACTCAGGCCCTTGCACTCACCAGGGAAGTGCTTATTCCATTGAGCCATCTCCCCAGCCACTCCATTCAGCTTTTTGAAAACAGCTGTTTGTCTAGGATACAGCTGCTAGAAATGACATGGTACTATCAACACGTAGGACCTTATACATATCTAGGTCCCCTGAACAGATTTTGGGAAGCTCTGTGTTGTGAGGAAGCCCCTAACAATACTGCTCCTTCTGAACACACAAGATCGCTGCAGGATAACCTTTTTTTTTTTTTGTCTTTTTTTTTTTTTTTTGTCTTTTTTTGAGACAGGGTCTCACTGTGCAGTTCAGGCTGGCCTTAAGCTCACTTTGTAGCTCAGGCTGGTCTCGAACTCACAACAATCCTCCTGCCTCAGCCTCCCTAGTGCTGGGATTACAGGCATGCGCCACCACGCCCGGCCAGGATAACCTTTAATGTGATGCTTCCTAATGGGTCACAGCTGACCATTCACTCCCTCCCAGTGCCTAGATACCCCTGGGGCAGGGAAGCTTCACATATTTCCTTTTCCCAATAACCTTGAAGGAAAGGCTGCAGAGATAGCTCATCCACATAAATGCCTGCCTGATAAGTGTAAGATCCTGAGTTAGATCCTGGTATTAAAAAAAAAAAGAAGTTAGAGCTGGGTGTTTGTTGCACACCTGTAATCCTAGGAGTCTGAGGCAGAAGGACCCCTCAGTATTCCAGGCCAGCCTGGCTATGTGAGTACAATGTCAGCCTAAACTACATTTATTTTTATTTTTTTATTTTTTGTATTTGGTACAGCTTCTACAGGCTCTCACTACATAGATTGATCTTGTAGTAATTCTCCTGTTTTCAGCCTCCCAAGTGTTGGGATTATAGGTGCACACCACCATGCCCAGTCTTAATCGCTGTTTCAGCATGCCCTGGGGGTGGGGCTGGCACAGCATGCTGGGTATTCAGCCCTGGCCCTTGTGCTAACAAAACATTTTTAAATAATAATATTTTAGCTTTCAGTTAATCAGAGTAAACGTTGGTAAGAGTAGGGGAAGTAGGTGTCTATGTAGACATTTTGGAACCCAGAGACTTAGGCCATTGTATTGCTGAACAGTCTTCTTCACTCTTTTTCTTATGCTGCAAGGAATCTAAACCAGGACCTGTGCATGCTGCAAAAGTGCTTCACTTAAACTATAGCCTCAGACAGAGCCTCATTTTTTTGTATTGTATTTTCTGATGCTTGGGGTTGAGCCCAAGAGCAATGAACTACATTCCCATCATTATTTTATTCTTTTTTTTTTTTTTTTTTTTTTTTTTTTTAGCGGAACCAGGGATTGAACTCAGGCCCTTGCACTTGCCAGGGAACGCTTATTCCACTGAGCCATCTCCCTGGCCCCATTATTTTATTCTGAGACAGAGACTAACTTGTACAAGGTGACCTTGATCTTGTGATCCTCCTGCCTCAGTGTCCCAAGTAATTGAGATTATGGATACGTGCTGCTGTGCCTGGATAGCCTTGGCCTCTTTACTTGTCACTCTTCTCTGGCAGAGCAACTGTTCCAACTCATTTGTTGAGCAATTCAGTCCCTGTTATTGAGGAGGCTAATGCCAAATATAATTTGGGTTGCATTAAGATCAAATACTACAAGGACAGAGTGAGATTGTGGCATGGTGAGGAAGAAGAGAACATACCCAGTGTTCACAGTTTGAGATCTCCCCCCAAACTATCCCCCCAGTAGGAATAAGAGATTTGAGCCAGCAGAAGCTGTGCTAAAGAGGCTATTGTAAACAGAAAATGCATTCTCAGAAGTCCAGTTGACTTTTCAGGAACTCTACTTTGAGGACCCTCACCCAGGGTCCCTATAGGCTGGCCTCCCGGAACTGATGATAGTAACTCTTCTCATAAGATGCCTCAGTGAAACATTATTATAGTGAACATATTATATTGACAGAGAACACTCCTTTTTTCTTAGCACAAAGCCATCTGTCTTAAAATTTTCTCAGCCGGGCGTGGTGGCGCAGGCTTGTAATCCCAAACTCAGGAGGCTGAGGCAGGAGGATTGTTGTGAGTTCAAGACCAGCCTAAGCTACAAAGTGAGCTTAATGCCAGCCTGAACTGCATAGTGAGACCCTATCTCAAAAAGACAAAAACCTAAAAAATAAATAAAATTTTCTCTGTATTGGATGATCAGGTTTCTGATAATAAAATAGGTTGCTGATATAATCCTTTTGATTAATAAAAGCATTCCCATATATTTATTTTAATATTAATAGTAGTTGTTTATTTTTATATATGTTAATGCTATATTTTCTGAAATATAAACATGTGTATAGTTAAAAAATCATTAAGCAGGGATGAGGATATAGTTCAGTGGCTTAAGTGCCACTCAGGACCTGGCAAGCACAAGGTCCTGAGTTCAATCTCCAGTACCACAAAAAACTAAAGTAAAAATAAAAAAAAAATAATCATTAAGTACTTCTAGTATTACTAGTGTCTGTGTCTTATAGAACTAGAATTATAAAGTATAAACTAGAATTATAAAAGAATGCTTTTTTTTTTTTTTTTTGTACCATGGATCAAACTCAGGACCTTGCCCTTGTAGGCAGGAACTTATGCTGCTGAGCTGTCTCCCCAGCCCAAAAGAATGTTTTTTTATGGAAGAAAGTCTAAAGATTATGCAATGTCTGTTCCAGGAAATAATGTGATACTTATTTTTAACAGGATAATTTTTAATCATTTAAAAAATAATATGAAGTAGTGATTTTTATTTATTTTATTTTCTATTTTTTAATTTTTTGTGATATTAGAGATTGGACAGAGCTTCACATAGGCAAGGGCTTTGTCACAGGACTGTACCCCAAGTCCAGTCATCATATTTTTTGACTGTTCTTAGAAACTCAGTCTAAAGATATGAGTCATTTTTATTTTAGAAGTTAGAAGTCCTTTTTCAAGATGTATACCTTCACTATGAGCTTTAAGATTTCCAGGCCTTTTATTTGGAAAAAATTTTAAAACTCACAAAAATGAACAGTGCTCTCTTAAATTCACTAATGATTGTTTTGCCACATTTTTTTCTTGTAATATGTATGTGTATACATGTTATGTTTCCTTATTATCTGTGCCTTTTGTGAACAAGGAACTCTAGTAGATAATCACAGCCCCATTATAAAGATCAGAGTAAGGACACTTGAATTGATGCATTATTACCTATGTTATAGACCGGGGTGGCAAACCTATGGCACATGTGTTGCAGTGAGCTATTAGTATTGTTGAAAGCTCTAGAAGGTTCACCAGGGCTGAGGAGATGGCTCAGTAGAATAAGCGCTTGCCTGGCAAGTGTTAGGGCCTGAGTTCAATCTTTGGTTCTGCCAAAAAAAAAATTAAAATTAAAATTAAAATTAAAATGGTTCACCATCTCTGATAAAGCCCCTATTTGAGAGTTGCTACCTATGCCAGTGTTTTTTATCAGTATATGCCATATATCCCTCATCTCCTTTATTTTGAACCACTTACCCAGAGTTGTTTTTGCTTTTGGCATTATATGGCTGATGTCTGGAGAAAGCCATTTGTTTTGTAGCTGACCCTTGGTAGAAGACTGTCTTATGCTGACAGAGTTCCTACTGTGTGAACAAACAGCACTGTGAGCTTCTTATTATCTCTGTCCTAGAAGCACTTGTTCTCACTTTGTCCCATTATTTTTTTAGGTATTTTAATTTATCACACTCTAAAGTGATAAATTAAATATACTGTGCTCTATTACCTGAGGCTGGATCAAGTTTACGTGTTACACTGCTCTTTTGCTCTCAGCCCAAAAGCTGTTCCATGCCAAAGTTTATTTATTTTACAGATTTATAGATTGGGATTATTAAAAAAAAAAAAAAAAAAAACAGTTTGGAACCATTAAACTAAATTGGCCTAGTGAAATAAAATAATTCCTAAATTTAATATGGGAAAATTCATATATGTTTAACAAAGAAACATTAGGGCTGGGCATGGTGGTGCATGCCTGTAATCTAGTACTAGGGAGACTGAGGCAGGAAGATTATTTTGAGTTTGAGACCACTCTACAAAGTGAGCTCAAGGCCAGCCTGAACTGCATAGTGAGACCCTGTCTCAAAAAAGAAAAGCAACAAACATTAGTGATCAGTTTGTAGCTAAAGGAAGCTCCTCTATAAAAATATACTCAGTCATAGAAAAGTAGAATTTTCTGAGTAGAATAAGTGCTTGCCTTCTTGCAAGGGCCTGAGTTCAATCCCCAGTTCTGCCAAAAGAAAAAAAAAAGTAGCTATTTTATATATGACTCAGTTTGCTTAAAAGAAAATTTATTTTAAAAAGTTTATGTGCAGGGCTGGCCAGATAGTTCAGTGGACTAAAGTGCCTGCTTAGGCAGAGCTCAGTGGCCAGGGTTCCATCCCCAGTGTGCTGTATTGGCCTCACCCCTAGGGCTCGCTGAGACTGGGTATGGTGGCAGGTGCCTATAATCCCTGAGTTGGGGAGCCTGAAAAGAGGAGGATCACTGAGTCCGATCTATGTAGTGAGACCCTGTAGACCTGTCCTAAATACATAAAAAAAAAGTTTATTTGCAGATAGAATGTTAATTCACCAAAGCTGTTCATTTCACAATCTGAGCAACAGATTTGACGATAAAAGTATGTAATATAACAACCATTGTTAATTTCTTATTCTTGATTTAAAATCTGAAGTGTGTGTTGTTGTATATTGCTCAGTCTCTGATTTTGTTTCTATTTGTTCTTGCTTATGTTTTTGTTTTTATGCTTCAAACTAAAATAATATTTAAAAAAGAACATACACTGTAAATAGATGAAATTTGTGTTTACCAGTTATACCTTAATGAAGCAGAAGGATAAAGTATCTGTGTATATTGAACATAAATATCTATTACATAATGTTGTATACATATCACTCAGTTATGTGATTCTTAATGATCCAATCTAGAATTCATCTCTGACAATCAGAAAGGCAGCCTTTTATGATTCAGTCTCAAAAATTTGTCAAGAATGTACTGCAAATCCTACTGAACAAACAATTTTGGATTTGTTTGACCATGCACTTATCTCGAATGTGTTTATATTTCCTTTTGTACCTTTGGGAAGCAAATAGTTACATGTCTTCCACTTGCATTTGGGTAGTGTTCCTTTTCTCCCTAACTCAAGAGTTGCAAACATGAATGTCTAAAATCGTGAGTTGGTAGAGTTATCTAGGTGTAAAATACTAGAAACATGGGACCAGGGAGATAAATCTCTGGGTCTGTGTGCCTGAGGGCAGGGCTGGTGCATCATGCAGTGCCAGGGATCAAACCCTGGCCCCTGCACTTAACTAAGCAAGCACTTACTGAGCTATACTGCTGGCCCTTGGGCTTGAATTTATAATCCTCCTGCCTCAGCCTACCAAAGTGCTAGGATTATAAACTTGCTCTACTGCACTCCACTATGCCCAGCTCTGTGACAATTTTTATGTGTCATTCTTTCATCTTAGTAAACTAAAGACTATTTTTAAATTATTCTGTAATTATATAGAAACTATGCTACATGCTATATTATTTTTCCACGTCACACTAGTACACAATAGTAGAATTATAAATTAAGTCTTTTCATCTGTTGTTACCAGTGGTTGTTTGTTCTTGAGAATAAGTGGCAGTTTTGTGGTCAGAGACCCAACTCTTTTCTCTTTCTTCTGCAGCCATCATTTCACCAGACTGACAATGTCCGTGGGACCCGGCACCATGGGCTGGTGGAGCGGCCAGCCCGGAGCCGCTTCCACCCGCTGCACCGAAGGCCTGCAGACAAGCCAGGGCGGCAGATATCCTTTTCACTGTCTGAGGGCAGCGTAAGTTTTGAGTGTTTGAAAGGTTTTCAGGTTTTATATCCCTGTAGTTCTTCTGTGGCCTGAATGTCTACATTTTATCTGATGAATGAAGACAATAAAAACAAATGATCTCAAAACTAGAAACATCCTCTCTGGCCAAATTTGGAAAGACTATTATGGGTGTTTGCTTTATAAAACCATTGATAAAGTTAACTTCAACATTGTCTTCAGAGACCAGCAAAGTAAGAGTTAAGCCTGACATTGAGTCAAGTTAGATTTTTTCTGTTGAACAAAAACTGACAGATTTGTGATTTATTTTTATTACTGTGGACCTGCTGACCTGGCTTTGGGAACTTAAAGATGAAATCTCCTACAATTTTCTATTTGTAGAGTTTCAAACTGAATAAATGACAACCAAAATATAAACTTGGAATTTAGGGAAATTCTTATCTAGTGATGTATAACTTGACACCAAACTCTGTTGCTAAGAAGCAGTAAAGAAAAGGAGGCAGCTAATTCATCTGACAGTTTTATTAAACTGTTGCCTATTAGGGAGTGGAGAAGCAAGATGGTGGGGTGGAGGTGGGGTCACTGCTGTGTGACAGGTGTAGAGCTGAAGGCACTGGAGACACAGAACTGAGCTGGGTGTCATGAGAGAGGACCAAAGTGTGCCAGGGGCCATTTGCTTTCACTTCACCCTTCTCGGCCCACATCAGGGTGGAGGAAGGAGGAGAAGGTGTGGTGCCTCTCCCTGCAGAGACTGAATTCCTGGCAATGATGGCAAAGCTGGCTTCACAGCCTAGAGACCAGGAAGTGGGGGAGGGCACTGGTATTTACTGAGCATCTACCCATGCCAAGGACTATGATGAGCAAGTGATATGTCATTTGGTCCTCAGAGCTCACTGAGTCGTTTATTTTATTAACCCCCATCTTCCCATAAGGAAGCTCAGCATCAGAGTGACTTGCTCAGAGTCTTGCTGTTGTGGTCTGAGGAGGCTGGGTGTGGTCCAAACCCTGTGACAGCCTAGTCTGCATCCTGGCTCCTCAGGCCACACTGTCCATTCCCAGGGTAATAAGTGCTTTGGATACTGAGGCACCAGGTGAGGAGTTGTAGGAAACTCTGAGAAAGCACTGAAATTCTTCCTGAGGTGAAAAGGTCTGGGGACTGATTCCTCCCTCTCTGGCCACAGACACTGTATTTGGTCCACAGAAGTGACTGCCTTGAAGTTTTGTACTTTATGTGGCCATTTTCGGGGAGTAAAGATGGTGATCTTGAGAATTCATTTTTGGAGTATGTGACATCTTAGACATAGTGCAAAAGGTAAAAGGGAATTGACACAATTCAGTTCATTCACATTTATCAGTTGCTTGGAATTTTCAAACAAAAGTCAGTATCTTTTTTTTTTTTTTTTTTTTTTTTTTTTTTTTTTTGTCTTTTTGAGACAGGGTCTTACTATGAAATTCAGGCTTGCCTTAAGTTTACTTTGAGCTTGGGCTGGTCTCGAACTCACAACAATACTCCTGCCTCAGCCTCCTGAATGCTGGGATTACAGGCATGCACCACCACGCCCGGCTTTTAAAAGTCAGTATTTCTTTTCTTGATTTAACAATACATCGTTTTTCAATTCCTCAGTTCCCTCTTTCTGTTGTCAAGATTCTTTCTGTGTATTATATTTTTACTATATGAGTATATTATATACATAGGAGTGTACTGTATACAGGTCATCACAGATACTTTTTGAAGTATAGCCTAAGTGTGTGTGTGTGTGTGTGTGTGTGTGTGTGTGTGTGTGTGTAATACATCTTTAGTAATGAAAAGAGAAGATAGAGGAATTGAAGAAAAGAGAAAGGAATTGTTTGTTTACTTAAAAACAATTTGTGAAGTACTAGCAGCCAGGCACTGTCACACACATGGTGTCAGAGGCCACTTGAGCCAGACTTGGGTACAGTGAAAGTGTATGGAGGGACATTGTCCCACCTTCTTGAGTTTACACTCTTTTTGGATAGCCAAAGGACAACAATAATTAAGGAGAGTTACTTCATAGAGTAACCTGTGATACCTGACAGTACTCAGCTGGGAACGGAGTGTCCCAGCAAAGGGACTTAAATGTGCACAGTCCCAGTAGAGGGGAAGGCAATATATGTTCAGTTGCTGACTAAGTCAGCTCATGAGAGCATCTATAAGCCTCATGACCTCACATAGATAAAGCTGTTCACCAGAGAGTATGAGTCGGACTCATAGGTCATGAGCCATCTCTCTGTGGTTTCCTCTTCAGCCCCTAATTAGGTCCATCCAAAATATCTCTGTATTGATATTCTCTGGATATCAATACAGAGAAAGTTCTTTGCCCTGTGGATGCTCATAAATGGGGCAGAGTCTCTTTTAAAGAATAAAGGGACCATACACTCCAACAAATACAAATATGGAGTAATTTTACATCAAAGTTGTTATTTATTTAGGAGAAGTTGGAGAGGGAGAACTGAGTCCTTTTCTTTCTTGAACTGTATTGTTTGTTATGAAATAATTTGCTTAAAATTGTTGCTTTTTACATTTGTCTTCTACCTTTTAATGAAGTTTTATCATTTAAAAATATGAAAACGTTTGAATTTCTGTTGGTGCAAACAGAAAAGATGTACACAAAATTCTTTTTGTTGTTTCTTGGCTTGGACATGATTTTACAGTGGACTTAGATAAGAGTTCAGCCTAAGGATACATTGATCCCAAATAAAACAGACATTGTTTCACACATACTCAGGCTTCCTACCAGAGTGGGCAGCCTAGAAGGCAGAGCTTGGGCACAGAGATTCCTTTGGCAGTGGGTGGCTGCACTGCAGAGAGCTGGGGCAGTGGGCTGTGCTGGTGGCACAAGCAACAGCCATGAGCAAGACCTGTCCCTCCCTGGCCAGGCTGGGTAGGGAGCTCAGAGCAGAAGCTCGCTAACCTCCCTGCAGTGCCTGTGCCTGTAGCATCCCTGCTCACTCCTCATTCCTGAGTGCCACAAATGTAGATCATCCCCAAAACCATACTGTTGAGTTTCTGAACTATTTCCAGAAGTTTGCAGAAAATGAAATGTTTTCTCAGATCCATGTGTAATGCATTGGAAAAGAAAAGGGTGAACTACATAATCATAGACAATGCCATCTTCTAAAAATAAATGTTTAGGAAGCTTGCCAACAAAGTGGGGGTTCACTAGTAGGAATGAGTCTGAAGCAATGCCAGAGTTAGGAAGGACTCTCCTCTGGAGGCCTTGAGCCCTGCTTTGAAATTTTGGAGAACAGGACTTGTAGGACACTGTTTCCTAACTTGTGTGATCTGTTAAATTTGAAAACACAGTGTTCTCTGTCCCTTCTTGGAGCCTCACATTGAACTGTAGTACTTGGAAAAGCAGGCAGGTAAGATGCTTCCTAACTTTAACAAAGCTTTTTTTTTATTTTACTAATGCATGTTTACAGTACATAATGATTACTTTCACTATGGGAAATTAGTGCATATACATAACACAGCTCAATTTCTTCCCCCCCTTCTCTCCACCCTTTTTTTATTGCCAGCATCAGTTTCATTTATATAAGTCCTTAGAAAATTAATTATCATATATACAGATTAATAGCTAGATTAAAAACCAAAAAACATCTAAAGTACATAAGACAATTATACTAAGTAAAAGTGAGCCTCCTACCTTTAACCCAGGATTTCCAAAATCTATGTGATCACAAAATCCAATTTTTATCTACCAACCATATTCTTGAAGAATAAAGAACTACGAAATCTTTAGAATTTTTAGAAAAAAAGATTACACATGCAACCTATTCGCCACTTAGCTTGCTAAGAGAAAAAAAGAAAATAAAGATTCAAACAAATCCCAGTCATCTACCTACCTCTTAAAATTTAACTGTAGTATGTAATCTCCAGGGACATAATTAGAAGGTAAGGGACAAGAGGACATAGAGTAAAAGTAAAGACACAAGCCGGGCGTGGTGGCGCATGCCTGTAATTCCAGCACTAGGGAGGCTGAGGCAGGAGGATTGTTGTGAGTTTGAGACCAGCCTGAGCTACAAAGTGAGCTTAAGGCCAGCCTGAACTGCACAGTGAGACCCTGTCTCAAAAAGACAAAAAAAAAAAAAAAAAAAGTAAAGACACAGTTGAGACATTCAGTAAAACCACTGTGAGTAGTTTTATACATTAAATCTGACCCAAGAATGTACCTAGGTACATACTTATGTCTGGTAATATAAACAACTAATTTGAAGACAACACTATGTAATACAACAAGTTCTGTGAAATTCATATTATTGTTTAGTGAAATTCTGTATCATTTGTAATTTTTCTGTTTTAATACTATTTTGTACTTTCTTTAAAAAAAAAAATATTGGTGGCTCTGTGTGTTCTTGGAGGAGCAGCCGCCTAGCCTTGAGCGCAGGCCTGTAGGCCACAAAAAATAAATAAATAAATAAATAAATATATATATATACATATACATATACATATATACATATATATCCCCAAGTAGATGGATTCTATCAAGCAGGCTCCAAGTCCAAGTCCACTTACCCCTGAGCTGCACTCATGGAAGGTCAGAGGTCATAGGCCTGTCCTGCACACTGTGTCGTGGCAGGACATAGCTGCTGGGAGGGTGGGACAGAAAATGACTAGCCACCATACTCACTGCCTAGGTGGGCTTGCTGCATGGAAACAGGAAGCCAAGAGAAGACCAAGACCTACACAAAAAAAACAGGTGGACTTATTTTGCACTTCTGTGGAACAGTAACTTCACACACACACACACACACACACACATCCATGCATACGCGTGTGCCCATGGATAACTGGCCAACAGCTGTGCTCTTACATCGAACAAGAGCTGCTCCAGTTTGTCTCTGGAAGGAGTGAGGGCTGTCTCCTGTGACAAACCCCAGTTTGTGAGTTATGAGGTGTTGGGTTCCTGTTGTCAAGGGATTGAACTCCCCCTGCTGCCCAAGGCGGAGAGTGGGCAGATTGGAATGACTCAGACCCTGACTGAGCCTGTAGGTGGATGGCCCCTCCTCATTTGAATGCAGTGTGTAGTTGGACTTCATGACTGCAAGGATGGCCGTGCCTTAAGAAAAATGGTGAAGAGCTGCTTCATGAAATATACTTACTGGGCAGAGCTTCATCTAGCCCTGAAGAAGAAAAGAAGGCAGATAATCACAGATTGTGAGATACAGTGCCTCCTCCCTAAAGGCTTTGCCATCTGAAATACTGATCTCTTTCATGTCACAAAGGTGTCCTTATTTTTCTATCACCTTCTTCGTTTGTGTCTCCTGCTGTGATGTATTCCAATCTGAATTTCACATACATTAAACCTAATAGTTAGAATTGAAGAACTGTCTCCCTGAAAATTACTTCTGCCTTATTGTGCTGGCTCAAGATCAGATTAAGAAACAAGATAATGAGGTAAGACAGAGAAAGTTAACTTTAGGTGTAACTTATAATTCTACTGCTTCTCCTGGTGAAGAAAATGGTTTACACTAAATCCATCAGATCTCATTAGTGCCCATGTTTGCCAATTCCAGGTTCTGTAGCCATTTGAGATGCCCAGTTCAAGCCTGTAGGCCAAGTCCCATATCCTTCTAGCCTAAGCCACTTCGGCGTTTCTTTCTAAACCCCATCTTTCCAAAAATATTCAGAAATATTCTCTGTTTATAAGGACTCGGGGCTATGCATTTCCTTAGAAGAAGTATGACTTGCCTTTTGTCATCAGTGAATGGGCTGACCCCCGACCTGCTACGCCAGCTGTGTGACCCTGGATTTGTCAGCTCTTCAGGACTGATCTTCAGTTTTTCCAGCTGTTAAATGGGAGATAATATCTTCTGCCTCCAGAGTTATTAGAATTTATTTGGTCTCGCTATGCAGCTCGGACTCTTAGTGATCCTCCCCACCTATAATATCAGTCTCCCCAGAGCTGGGATTATAGGTGTGTGCCACCACACCAGGTTTTAGTGGTATGGGATCAAACCCAGGTCCTTGCACTTGCCAGGCATTTAGACCACTGAGCTATCTCCCCAGCCATATTAATTTCTTTTCAGACAGGGTTTTACTATATGTTTGAGCTGGCCTTGAATTCACTATATAGCACAGGCTAGCCTCAGACTCACAGTGATCTTCCTGCTTCAGCCTCCTAAGTGTTGAGATTATAGTCATGCACCTCTATACCCATTCAGTTTTTTTTTGTTTTGTTTTGTTTTGTTTTGTTTTTTGTTGTTGTTGCTGTTTGCAGAACTGGGGATTGAACTCAGGCCCTTGCACTTGCCAGGGAAGCACTTATTCCACTGAGCCATCTCCCCAGCACCCCCATTCAGTTTTTATATTTCTGATGTCTAATATGTATCATCTTTATGATTTTTACCTTAAGAAATAATGGCTTGGCTAGGTATTATTGGTATCCACCAAGTACTATTTTTCTCTAACAGTAATATAGGAGACCAAAAGAGTGGGTGTGGATTTGGTGAAGGTGATAAGGGGTGAGCCGGGCTTTGGAAAAAGTTGTGTTCCACCTAGAAGAGGAAGGGAAAGTGACAGAAGCATAGTTGAAGAGGCAGAAAGAGTCAGGGTGTTGGAACCCAGACTGGCAACAATGGGGAGGAGAGTAGATCAGTGCCTTGTAGCTATTTGTGGACCACAGTTACTAGGCCAACAAAGGTGCTGTTGCCTTTCAGGTGGAAGAGAATCACCCAAGATTTTTTAACTAGCAATAATTTCACCTTGGCTAAACCTCACTGGCTATGATACTGCCACTGCACAAAACTAATGATTTTTTTAGCAAGAGAATAATAAGATTACAAATGTCTTGAAGCCTGGAGTGGTGGCACATGCTTGTAATCCTAGCACATGCCCCTGGGAAGCTAAAGCAGGAAGATGGTAAGTTCAAGCCCAGCCTGGACAATTTAGTGAGATTGTGTCTCAAAATTCAAGAAGAAAAAATTATATCTAGAGATATACCTCAGTGCAAGGACCTTGAGTTCAATCCCCAGTACCACAACAACTAATAATAATAATTAATAATAATAATGTCTTAAGACTATTTTATAGGTGCAAATATGTAAGTCAGTGCAGATAGCATCCTGTGTTCAGCAGTGTTGTATAGCATTCTCTTCTACATTTATCTGGAATGTGTTATACGCTATGCTAGTCCCAATGACTAATATAGAATTTGTAAAGAGGGCCTTTAACAACAACAGGAAGTCTACATTTCTCCATAAATCTAGTGCAGCTCTCTTTTGATAACAGGAACTCACCTGAATTTGGAAAGAGGAATTTTATTGGCTAATGTCACTAGAGGCCAAGAACTAGATCCAAGGAGTCATGTACTACCGTAGACTTTATCTCTGTTGACTTCACCTGTGGACAAGTTTTCCATAGACAAGATTAAAAGAGCCTGTGGCCTCTCTAATGGGGACACTACTTCTTCTGGGGAATGGGAGTGTTTTGCTGGCTCCTGCTCGTCTGAGTCTACCCTGGGCCAATCACTGATTCCGGGGCTATGAGGTGGCTTGAGTAGAAATAATGGGATTTGGTATGTGTGTTAGTTGATACATCGCATCCACTTGGACAAATCAGCTCTGTTCTCAGTGAGGGGACCCAGCCCTGGGGGTGGGCAGGGCCCAGGAATTGAGAAAGGCTTCTTGTGACCCTGCCTGGTTTCTGGCCTCCCGGCCTGGCTTCCATGGAGAAGTTCCAGTCTTCAGAGGAGCTCGACCACAGCCATCTTGAAGGAGCTCTGATCTCCATGAACTGCTGTTATTTGCCTTGCAGCCAGTGGAGTATGGACCGAACCCACCAGTAACTGTGAGCTAAATAAACCTTTCCCTCCTTCATTTTGAGTATTGGGTATTTGTCCCAGTAAGGAGTAAAAAGTAACCAAGACAGAATTTGGTACCAGGAGTGGGGTCATTGCTGTGGCTATACCTGACAATGTGGTTTACAACCTTTTGGAAATGGCTTATGGGAAGAAATAGGAAAGGTTTGGAGACATTACCAATTTGCAAAGAGCTGGAACAGCTTCGGCTATACTGTGCAGGAGGTTCTGGCCAGAGTTCAGAAGGCTAAGAAAGCCAGCCTGTAAAGACCAGGCTGGGGAGGTTTCTGCTGGGAAGAAGGACTGCATTGCTTGTTGGACTCTGGATCATTTGTGTTTTGACTTGGCAGAAGGTTTGTCTGCATTTTGCTTCTGTCCAGAGACTTTGCCTGAGACTGATTTTAAACATGGTGAATTGATCAATCTGGCAAAAGATACTTCAAAGCAACCAAATATTAGAGCAGTGGCGTGATTGTTGTTGGGAGCTTTTAGCCAGATTTATGTTAAGAATGAAGAGCAAAGAGCCCAAAAGGGTGATTTAAAATGTTGTGAGTTTGGCCAGAAAGAAGGCACCAGGAAGGCTGTGGACTATGAGGACAGAGCTGAGAAGGAACAGGAGAGTAGAAAAGATGTCGGGAGGACATCACAGGAGGTGGAAAGTTCTTGCCTTTTGCAGCCTCAGAATCACAAGGGTGAGGGACTTTGCTTTGAGGAAAAAGTCTCAGAGCCCCATGTTCTAGAATGGAGGTGGTGGTCATGCCAGGTTCCAGAATGGAGGCGACGGCCACACCAGATTACAGAATGGGGTCAACACAGAGAATTTGTTTCTCGGAATCAGGGTCAGAATGCTCAGCCATCCTGGCACTCAACCCCTACAGCCAGGAGAGAGGAAAACCTGGCTACTGCTACAGCTGGCAGCAGACTTGGGTATCATCCATGTGGTGACGGTTTTTGGCAGATGCAAAATGCAAGAGCTCTGAGGTTAAGAATTTAAGGCTTCTACCTCAATTTCAGAAAAAGCCTGGGAGGCCAGATAGTGTACCCCTGAGAGGGCAGTATGTGAATCTGTGAAAGAGAAGCCTATTCAGTGGAGGCCTCAGAAGTTTGAAAAAGCCAGGAATGTGGATGGTCTAAGAAAAGCTGCAAAAAGGGAGCAAAGCAGGCCTGAGAGAAAAACGGTAGGAGCTACCAGCAGGAGTGCCATACAGGTGGAGCCTTGTAAGGCTTTTGGAGCTCACAACTCGTTATAGGGTGCTTTGGATGGTCCACAGGGAACTACAGGACTTAATATTTGCCCTTCTGGACTCTGGGCTTGTTTTGGGCCCAACTGTTTATATCCTGCTGTGTATACCTTTTGGAATGGTAATGCTTATCTTGTGCCTTTGCATGCTGGATGTTTAACTTTTCATTTGTAGAGGGCTTACAGCTAAGAGTTTGCCTTAGATCTTGGAACCTTGGGATTTAGACTTTTCAGTGTTGCAGAAGCTGTTAGGACTTTGGCAACTCTTAGAGATGGTTTTTTGCATAAATGGGTGTGCATGAGTCCTTGGAGGGCCACGGGCAAAATGTCATGGTTCTAATGTTATACATTATTCAAGTTGTAAAATGTTTAAACGTGTATGTACCTAGTAATTGGCTTAAAAAATTGCCAAGTTGACAGGGGATGGATTGTGTTAGTTGATACATTGTGTCCACTTGGACAAATCAGCTCTGACAGTTCTCATTGAGGGGGCCCAGCCCTGGAGGTGGGCAGGGCCCAGGAATTGAAAAAGGCTTCCTGTGATCCTGCCGGGTTTCCTGCCTCCTGGCCCTGCTTCTGTGGAGAAGTCCCAGTCTTCAGAGGAGCTTGACCTTTGCAGCCATCTTGGAGGGCTCTGATCTCCAGGAACTGCTGTTGTTTGCCTTGTAGCCAGCGGACTATGAACTGAACCCTCCAGTAACTGTGAGCTAAATAAACCTTTCCTTCCATCATTTTGAATGGCAGGTATTTGTCCCAGCAACGAGTAAAAAGTAACCAAGATAGGGTGCCTTACCAGATGAGGAGTGGGAAAACAAGGGAAGCTGTTGAGGCAAATATAAGTGCCCAAAATCTATTGTGCAAAGGCAATACTGATTATAAGACAGCAAAAGGCTCCTAGAGAAGTCGGTAAAAGTAAGCTTTAAGAGCTGTCAGGTATAGACATAAAGATCTAAGAGGCCAGTCCTCAGTTGTCTAACACTTCACAATTTTAGCCTCATTTCTGCTTCGTGTTTCCATTAGTTTTATTTTTCCTTTATTAAAAATTCTACTTTGATGGTAGCACATTTGGAGCCAATTATTCTTCACAGCCCCTGGATGAGAGTTGGCCAAGGTAAGCAAGCTAAATATCTTAAGAGATATCTTGAAAGATACGAGCCTTTTTCTATTATGGTCTTACTTTATCTACCTTGACTGTTGTTTTAGAAATTTTTAATATAAAACGATCTATTGACTCTTGAAATTTAAGTTTTTCTATGTGTTATCATAGGCTTGTATGAAAGTACAAAGTGAAAACTTAAGTAAATCTAGATATTAGTACTTAAACCAAGTAGAAACACAGTTGGAATACATTTACCAGCAGCAAACTTTGATTCACTACATATTTGAGACATGGAGAAATAAACTCCTTTTCTCAGGATGTGTTAGAAAACTGCTGCAAGGAATGAACGGCTCCTAAAGAGGTATTCATGCAGTGTATTTGATTTAGAGTCTCCTTGACTTATTTTGAAGTCTTATAGATGAAAGGTTATGAAACTAACTGAAAAGAACTACTGAATTGTTACATGTGTGGTATCATTTTTTAAATTTATTTATTTATATTTTAATTTGAGTGGAAAAATAGAAGCTAAGACAAAGAGAACAAATGACATAAACAGGGTAGCATGCAATGATACATATGTTACAGATTTTCAAAACATGGATGGTTAATTTTATGTTTTTTTTAAATAAAACAATCCAACACATATCAGCAGTCCACAATAGAGCTGGGTTATCCACAGAAGTTGTTGACTTGAGCCATTCACAGCTCATTATATTAATATAACTTTACTTTATATACCTTCATCTTTATATTTTTCTGCTGGATGGTTAAGACCAGTTAAAGCAAGACTTATATAACAAAAAATGTAACTTTTGTATCCGATAAGGTTAGTCAGGTACCCTCAGGGTTTATCCTTTAACCCTGTACCGCTCTTCCCTCTTTTCCCTCTTCGTAGATCCCTTGTCAGTGTCAGCCTTGTAGATGAGTCACAGCCATTGCTTGACCAATTTGCTCTCTGTGGAAGCCTGAAAGAAAGTTTTCTCTCCATGTGACTCTCCTTAGGCACACTATACATCATCGGTCGCCTTCCTCTGTGGCCCCATAATCTCCTTGATCAGAAAATTTGGGGCACTACTGAGTTATATGATGTTACAGTACAGGTTCTCCTATGTCCTGAGTATTCATTGACCTTGAAAGGCTTGGGCCAAAATGTTGACTGACCTTGCAGCCTTTCTTTTTCTCCAATTTTTGATCTGCAAACTTAGGTTGTTAACCTTCCAGAAGAGAAGCTTATTATTACCCTGCAGCATATGCAGTTCAGTTTACCCACACTATCAGTTAAATATCAGACATCATAGGCATAACATGAAACATGTATTTTCCATCAAGTATTGAGACACTAAACTCTTAAGTCTATTCAGAGTATGAAGAAGAAAAAAAAAAAAAAGGAATGAACACTTCCATATATTTACATAGATATTTAGAAATCCATCCATATATAACATTGTAGCATGACTGTCTAGTGACATTCTTTTTATCTTAGTTTTCATTTACTACCCTTTAAAAAAGGGCAGTATAGCAATAGCTGACCCTTCTATTACACTTTGTTAGATTCAGTGCAGTTGCTTGGTTCACTCAGCATATATAGTTAGTCAAGGTGAGAATCCTACCATTTAACTGCTAGTTTCTTTTTTTTTTTTTTCTTTTTTTTTTTTTTTTTTTTTTTTTTTTTTTTTTTTTCTTTTTGAGACAGGGTCTCACTATGCAGTTCAGGCTGGCCTCGAGCTCATTTTGTAGCTCAGGCTGGTCTCAAACTCACAATAATCCTCCTGCCTCAGCCTCCCAAGTGCTGGGATTACAGGCATGCGCCACCACGCCCAGCCCAACTGCTAGTTTCAAAAATCTCCTGATGTTTCTTAGGATCATTGTCTTACCCATCTAGTGTGCATACATGAATGGTCTTGCCTCTTACATGTTTCTCCTTGCCCTCTCCTCATTGTCCAATCCCCAAGTTCCTGCTTTCCTTTTAATTGCATTATACGTTTCTATTTCCAATTCTTTTGAGTTATACTAGGGAGACTACAATATTTTCACATGTGGGTCTGGTTTATTTTGCTATGTCTTCAAATGGCATCCACTTAAATATGAAGGCTTTGAGTTTATCATTCTTTACAGCTGAGTAATACTCCATTGTATAAAAACACCACATCTTTTTCAACCATTCCTCATGTGACGGGTATCTTGGTTGTTCCAAGATTTTGCTATCACAAATTGTGCTGCTGTAAACATAGGTACACATGTATCACTATGATAAGATGTTTTCAGTTCCTCCGGGAAAATTCCCAGTAGGGGTATAGCTGGCTTGAATGGGATTTCCAGGCCTAGTTTCTTTCTTTTTTTTTTTTTTTTTTTTTTTTTTTTTTTTGAGACAGGGTCTCACTATGCAGCTCAGGCTGGCCTTAAGCTCACTTTGTAGCTCAGGCTGGTCTCGAACTCACAACAATCCTCCTGCCTCAGCCTCCCGAGTGCTGGGATTACAGGCATGCGCCACCATGTCCTGCTCAGGCCTAGTTTCTTAAGGAGTCTCCACACTAATTTCTGTAATGGTTGCACCAGTCTACATTTCCACCAGCAGTGGAGAAGTGTTCCCTTTTCCCCACAACCTCTCTAACATTGGTTGTTGGTTGATTTCTTTATGATAGCCATTCTTTCTGGGGTGAGATGGTATCTCAGTGCTGTTTTAATTTGCATTTCACAGATGACTAGTGATGTGGAGCATTTTTTCATATATTTATTCGCTTCTTTAATTTCGTCCTCTGAGAAGTGTGTGTTCATCTCAGATGCCCATTTCTGGATTGGGTCTTTAAATTTAGAGGCCCTGATATTTTTTAGTTCTTCATAAATTCTAGAGAGCAGACCCTTGTCTGAGTCCTTATAAGTTAGGATTTTTTCAAAATTTGTGGGTTGTCTTTTCACTTTGATGGTATTTTCTTTTGACATGCAAAAACTTCTCAATAAGGCAGGTGGTCCCAGTTGTTAATTCTTTCAAGTGTTTCCCGTTACATGTGTGGTATCATTTTAAGATCACATGATCAGATTTGTGAGTATCTATGATTTATCTATCAAGAAACTTCAGGCCTCTTGATTGAGATCTTTTCTCCTTCCATTGTCTGGGCAAATACTGACTGAGCACTTATGAGCACTTACTGCAGATAATGTAGTGTGGCCTGGGAAAGGCACAGAAAAGGAAAAGATCCCCTACCTCTTTTTTAGGTTTTTAGCTATCCTCAAGAATCCTGGGACTCAAGTTTTTAGGATAATACAATATTTTATCTTAAATCAGAAAAAAGTATTGTAACTCTCTTATGTATAGCCAAGAAAAAGTGTCAAGATTCTTGCTTCCAGGTTGACAAGGCACTTAAGATACATATTAGGAGTAATTTTTGACACATCTGATCTAAGACTTCAAATCCCCCTTGAGAGAAGTCAGAGATTTGGCCAATTTCAAAAGGCATTCAAAGGTGCTTGTTTGCCCATTTATGAACTCCTGCAAACCCAGCTAAGTAACCTTGTTCTTAGGATTTGTGGTAATTATCCTGGAAATGAAAGATGCCAGGCCCTGAGAGATCGTTCTGTCTGGCCTCATTTTAACAATGAAGAACAAAAGGAGCAAGGCGTGGAGTGTTTTTTAGTGACTCTGAGGTCAGGCAGCTAGACGAATAGAAGAGCCAGTTAGTAGATTCAGATCTGAGGTCTCCCATGGCTCCTGTGTATTGAACATATTTTTCCTTTTATGTTGTTCTGGTTTCTAAAGACAGCAGCCTCTTTGGAAAGAAGAAAAGCATCCTGGGTTCAGATTAACGTCTGCTCTTAACAGGTACATGGCCATTTCCAATAAAAGTAAATTGATTTTCCTGATATTCTGTATGTGTGTCCAGCTTCAAGTGTGTGTGTCAATTATGTTTGTGTAGAATGTTAACAACAAACCCCCACTTACTGGTGTGCAGGGCCCAGGATGGCACAGCATAAAAACATGAGGCCTGGAGTATGGTCACCAGGGTTACCTCTTACCATGACCTTGAACAGATTAAACTTTTATATGCCTTAGTTTTGCTTATCTGAAAAATGGAGATAATCATGTTTATCATGGGCTGGTTGTGAGGACTGAATGAGATAATAAATGGGAAGCATTAGTATTTAGTAAGCATCAGCTGCTCTCATGATCATGTTGGGTCATGCTCCCAGAGTGAGTGTTCTTACTGAATTCGTATTTTTAGTCCTGCAATACACTGTAGAAATGAGCATCATTTTCTGTTTGATGAGGCTAAATGATTTGTTCAGGGCTTCTGAGCTGATACATAGAGATTGAGTATTTTTGAAAAACCTTACAAAAACTTAATAGTGGGCCAGCCTGATAGTTCAGCAGACTAAAGCGCCTGCTTAGGCAGAGCAAAGCAGCCAGGGTTTGATCCCTTTTCTGCTGTGCCAGCCCCTCCCCTGGGGTGCACTGAGATTGCCATTGAGATTGGGCATGGTGGCATACACCTGTAATCCCATTGCTTGGGAGGCTGAAAACAAGAGGATCGCTATCAGTCCAGAGTCCAATCTACTTAGTGAGACCCTGTAGACCTTGCCCTAAACACAGTAAGAAAAAAAAAAAATTAATAGTGCAGAATTTTAAATGTACACAAAAGACAAAAGATTGTTAAAAGCCCCTTGGGCCTGTCGTTTAGCTTCAGGTTGACCACCATTCTTCGAGTCTTGTTTCTTATTTGCCCCTACCTCACACTCTAATTCCACAATGTATTTCACCTGCAAGTATCTCTAACAGTACAACACTGATGAGAGCCTTCAAAAGAAAACAGGGCCAGCCAGATAGCTCAGCAGATTAAAACGCCTGCCTAGGCAGAAGCAGGGGCTGAGGTTTCAATCCCCAGCCTGCTGTTCCAGCCCTGCCCCCGGGGCATACTGAGATGGCCACTGAGACTGGGCATGGTGGCATGTATCTGTAATCCTAGTGCTTGGGAGGCTGAAAAACAGGAAGGATCACTATGAGTCCAATCTGTATAATGAAACCCTGTAGACCCTGTACTAAATACATTAAAAAAAAAAAATCAGAAAACATAACCAGAATGCCTTTATTACACTTTACAAAATTAACTGTAACTCCTTATGGTCTAATATCAATCTGTACCCACACTTGATCTGTTGTCTCTGCATTTCCCTAATGTGAACCTGAGTGTTTTTGAATCTGCAGAGGTGCTGGTGCTACACTCAGGTATGTCTGCTAAAGATGCATAATTTTATTTTTTTAAAAACCAAAAACCAAGAATAGCCATACCATTGTTTTCCAAAGCACCTGAAGGCAGCTGGCTTCTCTGCTCCACTCTTAGTGTAGGGTGGCATCAGCCTTATGGATGCTGGAGATCAGATTCCAGTGTCCTATGATGTTATTTTGAAAATAGTCTTGATGTTGCATTTTCCTGGAAGTGTTTGAGAACCACCATTCTAGGTCATCTTTCACATAGGACCAGGTATTCTCCGGTGTAGAAAACCTGATGTAAAAAGAAAACCTGATGTAGCCACTGTTCTTTGGTCACAGCCATCTTCTGACTTGTGAAGAAGAAAAGGGAGGTCTAATAAAGAAGGCATAATTCCAAGGCCCTCCAGGATGAAGTAGATCATTACTATTAGCTAGAATTCAGAGATTTAATATATAAAAAATTTAGGCTCACAGTGGGTGCCTATGGAATCAGGTATAAAAATACAGAATGGCCACCTGCCATTCCAGCTATAAGCCTGTTGGTTGGCATCACCCCCATTCAGAATGTGTCTTCCCTTCGAAGCTTGCAGTGTCCCTGTCAGTCACCCTCAGATACACAACTTTTCTGCTAATCTGCTGGGCAGTTCTTAATCCACCTAAGTTGACTTATCACATTTAGCTGTTATAGTCACCTTGCCATCTGCTTCTCAGTGTTAGTCTATCTGAGTATAAATCATTCTTCCTTGGGTGTAGTGGCTTTGTGCATAAGGGACTTCAGGTGGGTTCCCCCCTTTATGTGGATGATTATAAATCCCCATTCTTGCCACCTTTCCTGTGGGTAATACTCAGCAAGGAATACTGCATGTCATCATGGAATTGATTTTCAGCCAGATCTCTCCTTTCCCCTTAGGACCAATTCTGACTCTGCTCTTCACACAAGTGCACTGAGCACCAAGCCCCAGGACCCCTATGGAGGAGGGGGCCCATCAGCCTGGCCTGGCCCATACATGGGTAAGATGCACATTCTCTGCCTATAGCACTCCAGAGAGCAAAGCTTATGCAGAGTATGACCTTCTTTACTGTGATGGCATTAGGAGAAAAGTTCAGGGCAGGGGAGGGTGTGCATTTGGGCTGAGATTAGGATGTATGTCTTCCCAGGTTCCTCCTGGCAAGAGCACTTCCTTGTGGGCATCTTTGGGCCCTCACACTTCCTCCCTGCCCACACCCATCACCCTGCCTCGGGGCATTCACAGTGGCTTCCTGTCTCTCTTTCCAGTCTCATTCCCCTCCCCTCCAGTTTTTTGGTGGGTTCCTCAGGGTCCTCTTTCATTAAGGTGAGGCTGCAGGAAAATGCTCCTCTTTGTGGGTCCATGGAGTGGTTGTGAGCTCCAGAATGAGGTAGCACACCCTAGTGTGGAGTCTGTTCTCCAGGAGACTGGGGGCAGAGAACAGTGTGGAGGAGAGGTGGCACCATCCCATCTACCTTGGTCTTGAGGGATGCAGTGGAACAGGGCCAGGAGTAGCAGGAGTGGAAGGAAGGCAGCCTCCCTCCATCTGTTTACAGAGTATACCCAGATCTGAACTTGTCATTCTCCTGTTGAGATCCTCATTGCTACCTCTCAACTGAGGAGAAGGAGTGCAGTCCTCTAGGAGCAATATGTGCCCTAGAATTTGGGCCCTCGCTCCTTCCTGCTCTTCAGCTGTGTGACCCACTTGGATTCTATTGCTCTTCCAGCCTGTTGGCATCTCTTCTTCTCATGACTCAGTCCTGTCCTATCTGCCAATACCCTTTGCATCTGTCAGCCTCAGCTGGGGTCCATGTTTCTGTCCCTCTGGCCTTTCACCCTGTGTTGATTCAAACTACTGTGTTCCAATTACTACTGCTGTGCAGGTGCTCTTACGATCTGCCATACTTGACTGCTTCTTCATGGAGATGTGTTTCTCTTCCTTTATTTAGGGTAGTTTTTTTTTGTTTTGTTTTGTATTGTTTTTTAACTGGGAAATTGAACTCAAGGACATTGAAATATTATCCTCAGCCACTTTTATCTTATTTTGAGGTAGGATCTTACTAAATTATCCAGACTGGGCTAAAACTTGGGATCCTCCTGCCTCAGCCTCTTTGACTGCTGGGATTATAGGTGTGCACTTTATATCTGACTAGGATAGATTTCTTAAAGGCAGCATCTTAACTACTTGTCTTGTTTTCTTTGATACCTAACAGTAGGTGGCACAGAGGAGCCCTCACTGATGGAGAAATACAAGGATGTAATACAATGGCTTACATGTATGAAACTCTTGCTAAAACACTCCCTGAGTGCTAATGTCTAGCATGCACCTAAAACCAGAGACCTTTTAAGCCTGCCTTTCTGGTGTTTGTAAACTAGAAAAGACAAGTCTGGAATTACCTATTCCATATACAGATTGACTCCCAGAAGGATTGAGAATAATCTTTGACCTAGATACCAACTTTTCTGGTTTTCTTTACCTCTTGGATTATTTAAAGTCTAATATCTGTTCTTTGCTAAGGGAACATTCATGGTATCTTTTCTTGTGTGAGGAAGGATGGGGTTTGATGGTAACAGCTGTTGTATTTGTTCCCTGGGTGCAGTTCAGGGAAAACTCCATTCACTTATATGACTTTTTGCTTGTGGAGTCTGAAAGCTTTCAGCATTGGGCGAGGGCCTCTGCCCATTTTTCCTGCACAGGTGAGGCTTTGAGAATATGGGGGTAGAGGTGTCAGAATTGGACATGGTACTCCACTGCTTATAGAAGTGGCTGTGTGGGAGGACAAAGCAGGTCAGCTACAGGCTCTGGGGAGGAGAGCACATATACAAAGCCTGACAACTCAGGGCCTGTGCTCAGTGAGGTATCTACAAGTGCAATAGAGCTTCAGAAAGAAGTAGGGGCCTAGCCAGAACAAGGGAGCCGGTAGTGGCCTAAGGAGTCTTTGAGGCTTGCTGAGTGGTTACCTGGACTGAAGTGTTTATGCTGAGTGGTATAGCCTCTGAGGGAAAAGATAAAAATTGTCAGAAGTGTAAAGATGAGTAAGAAAAATGGGGTTCAGGAGTATAGCTCAGTGGCACAAGCACTTGCTTGGCAAGTATAAGGTCCTGAGTTAGAGTCCCAGTACAAAAGAAAAAAAAAAGTGAAAGAACATAAAATGTTGATCCAGGCAGTTACAAGATTAAAAAAGGAAGAAAAGAGTTGCAGGGCGTGATAGTCTAACACCTGTAATCCCAGCACTCTTGAGACTGGAGCAATAGGATTACTATGAGTTCAAGGGTTACCTAGTAACTTCAAGGCCAGCCTGAACTACATAGCGAGACCTTGTCTCCAAAAACAAAAGCAAATAAAAAAGGGGAGAGGAGCAGGGTGGAAATCCTAAACCAGAATTCCTAGGTGATCTAAAAATCTTCATGACTTTTCCTTTGCTAATCAACAGAAATTGTTAGGTTGAGGGCCAGTGAGATAGCCTCATGGACTAAGTGCCTGCAAATCAACTGAGGTTTGATCTCTGGCACCACATGTCAAACTGGCCATCCCTGGGTGTGGCTGAACCAGCCACTGAGACTGGGCATGGTGGTGCACTTAAATCCTAGCACCAGAGAGGCTGAAAACAGGAGGATCAGTACAAGTCCAACTCTGTAGTGAGACCCTGTACCAAACACAAGAAAGGAAGGAGAGGGAAAGAGGAGGGAGGGAGGAAGAAGGAAGGAACGAAAGAAAGAAAAAAGAAAGAGATTGATTGATTGATCGATTGTTGGGTCACAATGTCTGACATCCGTGGAAGTGTCCAACCCAGATCTGCTCAGATATCGGTTCATGTGCCAGCCTGCTCTTGCTGTGCAAGGATTGCAGAACTCAGAAACACGCCCAAATATGGATGTGTGTACATGGGAAAGTCAGTGTGTTTAAAATATTATTCAAGTCTCCAAGGATGGGAATTATTTATGGAGAATTAAATTTGTTGGTGGGAGCTATTTTAAATAGCTTTATGTATTTTCCTCCTGTAATTCATTAAAGTTTTTCATTTTCTTTCCTTTTGGATTTTTTTTTTTTTTTTTAAAAATACTAACTGGCTTCACACAAAAAAATTCTTGTTGTAAGACCAACCAAATAAAGATTTAAAAAAATGATGGGAAATTACAGTGGACGCCCAGACCTAGGTTCTGGAGGAGGAGCAGTAACAACTGTGCTTTCCTTGGAATCGTTCCTCTGGTGTAGTGGTGTAATTCCACACTGCTATTGTTACTGTTGGGAGTGATGACAAAGGAGCATCAGCTCACAGCTGAACCACAGGAGCAGTGAGCAGAAGTTTGTGTCCCTAGAAAATAAAGCTATTAGTTTGATACATGTTTAGTAATTTTTTATAATGGTTATTAAGTCAAACAATAATTAAGCATGAATGATAAGGAGTTATAAATGACAGAAATAAATTTCTACAACCAAACCAGATTCTTATAATTTTCTTTCCTTGTTTAACTATCCAAAAACCATTGTAAAGAGAAACATTGACTGTTTCCTTGGCAGTGTGTGCTTTTTCAAGTGCCATTTAGTAGACACAAATGAGCAAGCTTGTCTCACAGCCTGGGGCTGAAGGTGGAAGAGTCTCCTCTGGATTCAGAGTATTGAGCGCAGTCCCTGGCTCCCCCTTTGGAGGTGGGGACATGTACCTCCATGACCTCTCAACCTGCACTCTTTGGCCTGCAGAGTCAAGGGAGATATTTAAAATGCAAATAACTGAGAGATATGGGTCTGGTAAGGGCCCTTGTTTTGCTGGCATAAACATCCCAGTTCTAAAGATGTTACTGGGATGGCAAGATGGCCCAGCACAGAGTGACTGAAATCCCAGTTTCTTTCAGGACATACTGTGGTAAAGGGGCCCACCCCTTACCTCCTCCTACACTTAGCATCAGGGTCCCAGGCAAGGAGTTATTTTAGACCCATCAGGCAGGGGAGTACGTAGGAGGAATGTTGTCTCAGACATACTCAGCTAGGTTGGCTCTGTAGCACTGTTTTCCTGGAAAGATTTGACCTTGGTCATCCTTGTCCCACCTCCCATGGGAGCAATGTGAATTAATTTTCTCTGTTTTCAAATATTTATTCACAGCTTGTCCCTTTTTTGTCTTTTAACTCTTTATTTATAGTTGTGTATTTTTTGTCTAGTAGGAAAAATCTAACTTGAATGTTTTGATAATGTGTTAGCTTAATGTCAGTTATCACTACCTCCATTCTCTGGTGTCTGAAGCATAATTTCAGAGTTATTCTTTTTTTTTATGAGCAGAATATATTTACTGAGGGAAAGAAAGCTCCTGTCCAGGAGAGGGACAGGAGGGGGACCCAAGAAGGTTGTCCTTGGGAAGCTGTCTTTTCCAGGGACCTTTATAGAGGAAAACCATGTGATGAGGCTGATCTAAGGTAGTGGGAAAGACATGGGAACTCGTTTAGTTGGGAAAAATGTGTTACCTAAGCAAATACCAATCCAGAATTTATGAAAGAAAAGCAAACTCATACCTCCATCCAGTTATCTCAGTGGGAAACTCCAAAATGATACAGGGAGAAAAACTGATCTCGGTAGGTGACCTCCAAATAATATAGGGCACGAGTTCGTGTTCTCTAAAACCGAAGAATGAATTTTAGGAACAAACAGAGGTTATGAGCAAAATATATTTACTGAAGGAAAGAAAGCTCCTGTCCAAGAGAGGGACAGGAGGGGACCCAAGCGGTTGTCCCCCAGGGTTATTCTTAATTACCTTCATCCCCTGGCCCTTATGCCCCCAGTGTAGCCACATGCTGCTTATTCTGTCTCTGTGATTTCACTAGTCTGCCTCATTGCCACCTACTGCGTTCTTTTTTGCCTAACCATTTCAATGATTTTTCTACCTTGTCTCCCTGACTTGATGCTTTTCTCTTTCAGTATGTCACATATCTATTGCAAAAACAGACGGGCCAAGTTTAACCGTGACCCAGACATGGACTCTCCACCTTGTGGCAGGCTCCCAGTCCACTTCACCCCTTCTTGCCTCCCATCCTGCCCATCTTGTGCTGCAGCTATACTGTGCCCTCACTGCCACACACATCTTCCTCTCTTCCCCACTATGCCTCCTCTTCTTCTTCCCCCCTCCTCCTATCTTTTCACTGGAGTATCCTCTGCCCTCTTATTTCCACTTTTCTCAGTCCCTCTGGCTATAGCAAATTAGTTAGGAATGTGGCCACTCTGAAGATACCCAGACCAAAGTTCTAGCCCTTGAGCTAGCAGTGTGATCTTGTCTATGATAACAGTGCCCACCCATAGGTTAACATGAGGCCATCTGTGTGAAGTGCGTGGCACATAGTAAGCAAACAGTAACACTGTCTGTATGCCCTTTCCCCCTGTGCTGCAGTGCCTTTCACAGGTTCCATACTTGTCTTCTATCTAGTCTGATGAGAAGGGACACTAATAGATGTCACGGGGGTGACCATACTCTGGTCAGTTTCACATGGTGGTCCTTGGTTGAGTCTCCATGTTCCAAGGCTACTCTGGATTTAGTGATTAGACCTAGAGCAGTCTTGATGATGAGGAGATGCTTCGACATACCATGTCAGACTGCTGTATAAAACTTAGTTTTTATATTTGAATAGGATAATCACATTTTACTGATCAGAATGGTCAACTTCTCTGCTCTTTCCCAAAAAGCCAAAATATGAGTTGGGAATTTCTTTCCTCTCATTTGGACAGTGTTGACGGTAGAGTCACATCTTTTGTTTCTGTGTACTTTGCTTCCCAGCTTTCTAATGTTCCCCTGTTCACACAGTCCAAGCCACAGCTTCATCCAGGTCTCTCAGAAGAGCAGGCCCAGGTATCTGAGGCAAAGGCCCAGAGGTGGTTATTAGAGATATAGATTCCTCTGCCAGTTCCCACACCTTCTGCGTCAGTATCTTTGAGAATTGGATCCAAGAATCTGCAGTTTATCACATCCAAATGTTCTTTATATGCACTAAAATATTTTACCCTTTTTGATCACTGTTTAGATTCTGTTTATGTGGACCCATAAGCAGGTGTGTTTCCATTTATGAATCTGATCAAGGCACTATGAAGATTTTGTCTTCTACCCTGGGTTATGGAATTTGCTGTTATGTCTGTCTTTCTTTCTAACCTGGATTACCTGCCCCACACTCACAGTAGATATATGTTGGATGGAAAATTATTGGATAATAGTATTTAATTTTTATAGTATGATTAGGTTAATCTATAGCTTAACCTTACCAAGAAACTTGTCTAAACTATTATAAGTTATATTTAAAAGCTTATACTTGAGGCCAGGGAGATGGCTCAGTGCTTCCCTGGCAAGCACAAGGGCGTGAGTTCAATCCCCAGTTCTGCCAAAAAATGAAGACTTATACTTAAAATTTTGACTTGATTCTGTTCCCATTTGGGATAAGATGTAATATTCTTGGCTCAGTTCTTTAGTTTTCGTTTAGAGAGGTATGAAATTCTATAATTCGTCATCTGCAGGGTATTTTATGGATTAAATATTCTTTGTTCAGCCGGAACTTCTGCAAAGTCAAATTTTTAAAAAAATTTGTCAATAGTTATCACATATGCCCTTTAAATCAACTTAGAATCCAGATATACCACCTGACTGAGCAAAATACAGATAAGTAGCAGGAAATAGCCTCTGGCATGGAGCTGCCAGCCTGTCCCATGCTATCCACAGTGGCTTGGACTGTCCCCGGCAAACAGCAGTCATAGGAGCATTTCAGGGTATACTTCTCTGCTCTATGATTTGAAAACAGGCTCTACAACTTTGGTGAAATTATTCTTCTCTCCAGACAGAGACAGTAAGGAAATGTAAGACAGGCAATTTCAAAGAGAAAGAAAAGCAGATTGGCATCAACTTTATTTCCTTTTTTTTTTTTTTTTCCTTTTTTTAAATTTAGGACAGGGTCTACAGGGTCTTAGGGTCTCACTATGTAGATCAGACTTATAGTGATTCTCCTTTTTTAGCCTCTCAAGCGCTGGGATTACAGGCCATGCGCCGCCATGCCCAGTCTCAATTACTGGTTTTAGCAAGCCCCAGGGATGGGGCCGGCACGGCATGCTAAGGATCGAACCTAGGCCACTGTGCTCTGCCTAAGCAGGCACTTTAGTCTGCCGAGCTGTCGGGCCAGCTCTGGCACCAACTTTAGACTCAAAATAACTGCATCTACTTTTGGTATACAAATATTAAAGTACCTTGAATGAACTTTGGTATATCAAAACTGCTTTCAAATTTCAAAAGCCTTTTTCAAGTCAGAAAATTATGAATTCATGAATAAGTGTAAATGAAAGCATGTAACAGTGTTTTATTCTTTCCTGTAGGTTTCTGTGATGGGGAAAATGATGGGCCCAGAGAAGGTAGGAGCTGATTTTGTCTACCTATGTCAGGGTTGGGTGCAGATCTGGGCATAACCTTCTCTGAACAGCCTAATTCATGTTTTAGAACTTTCCAGAAGATTGACAGCTGCTGATTAGATTATGTTTCTGCCCCTAGAAACAAGACTAACCATGATCAGAGCCATGAGAAAGGAAATGAGTGATTAAATTACAAAGGTTCCTTGTTATCCCAGCCTCCACTCTCACATGGTTGTACAGGGGAGCAAAAGTTGTAGCCATATGAAAATATGAATGGATCAGTCATTTAGACACTTAGTTAACCCAGCATTGCTCTCTTCACAACACTGCCTCTGCCTTTGTAAGTCAGCAACTGACAAATTTAAATAAATAGTGCAAGGAGGATGCATACTGAATGCAAAATGGAATTATGATTTTCAGAAGGTGCTAAGCTTTATAAAGCCAATTAAAATCATGTTGGAGATCTGCCAAAATGGTACTCAAAGCCATTGACAAATGAGGATCCAGTACTGTTTATTCATTCAGTACCAGACACTGTTTACTTTTCCTAAATCTTTTTATGTTGAACTTTAATTTTCATAATCTGAAACTGAACAGCTAAATGAGGTTTATGTCACAGAGATAAGGCTCCTAGGGATATGATAAATGAGGAACATCTTGCAGAAGAGACTGTTTCTTTGTCACTGTTCTATATATTCCATTTCTGAGTGAACCATTTTAACTGAATAAAATCATGAAATGTTGAGACATCAATAAACATCTAATCTACTAGGACAGAAATAAATGTTTCAATGTCATTCACATTTCCCCAGTGAATTCTTTGAAGAATTCTCAACAAATCTCAGATATGAGAAGAAACTAAAAGCAACCTTTCAAAGAAAGCAACTCCCATTAAGGTGCTGGAGCCTGTCCCAACCATATTCGTGTAACCAAGCTCTTTTGAGAAACAGCCCTGAGTTGTGAAGCTACCCCCAACTCAGCCCTTGAAACTTTTCATGGCATCCAGCATTATTTTATAGGGCCCTTTTTTATCTCCTTTTTCCCCCTTCATTCCTGGTTATTGAACCCAGGGCCTTGAGCATGCCAGGCAAGTGCTGTACCACTGAATGGCATCCTGAGCCCAGAGTGCTTTTCTCTTCATGGTCTCCCATTATGTTGCTATCATAGTTACTTTTCTCATTGCTAGAACAAAATACCTGATACGCAAAGTTAAAGAGTAAAAGATATTATTTAGCTCATAGCTTGTAGAAGTTTCAGTCTGTAATTGTCTGGGTTCATGGCAGGATGGCTTGGCATAGGGACATTCCATAGGAAAAGCAGTTCATGGTGGCAGAAGACAGCAAAAGCAAGCAAGGGAAGGGAGAGAGAGAGGTCAGGCCTTTTTTGTCCTTTATATTGTATGAAGGCTACACTCCCTAGGATGGGTGAATATCTTTAATCCCAGCATTGAACTATGAATAAGTCACACACTCTAGATTCAGCCACCACTGAAAACTATGAGTGTATCTAGACACAAACTATAACAGTTGCTTTGAGCAGACTCAGAGCCTGTTATTCTTGCTCCAACTCTGAGAGTCAGCTGTAGGGTCTCCAAGGCACTACTTTGAGTGCATACACACGCACACACACAACACATCTGCCACCATGGCAAGTGAAACAGGGCTTTACCCACATGGGTTTTACTTTTTTTTTTTTAATTACAGGGTCTCACTACACAGATCAGATTCATAGTGATTCTCCTGTTTTCAGCCTCCCAAACGCTGGGATTACAGATGTGCACCACCACACACAGTTTCATTCACCATCTCAGCATGCCCTGGGGGCAGAACCGGCACAGCATTATGGAGATAGAACCCCATGGGCTTTAGTCTTCTGAGCTGTCTGGCTGACCCAGGTTTTACATTTTTGAAGTAGCTTTTATTCATGATTAGACCATTAATAACATTGGAAGAAAAAAAAAAAGAAATTGACAAAGTAAGGTATTTAAAAGAGAGTATTTTGGACTGGGGTATAGCTTAGTGATAGAACGTGTGGTTCTTGAGGCCTTATGTTCCAATCTTTCTTTTTTTTTTTTGTCTTTTTGAGACAGGGTCTCACTATGCAGTTCAGGCTGGCCTTAAGCTCACTTTGCAGCTCAGGCTGGTCTCGAACTCACAACAATCCTCCTGCCTCAGCCTCCTGAGCGCTGGGATTACAGGCATGCGCCACCATGCCCAGCTCTCCAATCTTGCCAGTACAGAGCAAGAGAGTGGTTCGACAGTCAGGTTTGAGAGATACCTGGGCACAGTAAGAAAGCCTACAAATGTAGCCCAAGTAATGCTTGTCAGGATGGCACCAGGCATGTTGCCTGTGAAAAGTGCTGTGTTGTGTTCTTAAGGTGTAATCTGAGAAACTGTCCCCCATCCACACTTCATTCATACTAGGAATACACAATTATAGTTGTATTCCACGTTCTATTTATATACACAGTAAACTTATTTTGGAGCATTTGCTTCAAGTCCCTTTCTCGGAATTTACTCAGAAGTTCTGGTCCTTGTTTTAAGGGACTTCTCCATGCATGGAGGTAGGACAGGACAGTCATGACAGTCACAATGAGGCTACATGGCCTCTGGGCCCTAACAGTATTCCTATATCTGCAGAGACTGTGTCTGGTGCTAGGTCCCACCCTGATCCCAGATCCAGCTCTTGTCTTCTGGTTCATCTCTGACAACAAAAAACTTTCACTCAGGGCTGGGAAGGTGGCTCAGTAGAATAAGCGCTTCCCTGGCAAGCACAGAGAAGGCCTGAATTCAATCCCCATTTCCACCAAAAAAAAAAAAAAAAAGCTTTTACTTATTTGTGGCTTAGCTCAGCATCTGTATTTAACCTGAGTGTTAAAGCTGGAGCCCCTCTCAGCTCCACAGCCTCTAGTCCACTGGGTATTGGTTCCTTTTTATTCTCCATCCTCAGCCATCCCTGAGTAGCTCCACCAGGGCTTTTCTGCCTGCTCCTTCATTCTCCCTTCTCTCCTTGGGTCTCTCCTAGATCCCTGAGTCTCCTCCTACAGACTGCAGCCTGTAGGGCTCTCCCTGTCCTGACCTCGCTTTCTACATTTCATTCCTACCATCCCCTCTCCCTGACCAATGCTGCAAGTGAAAAGCACTAGAGTATTCATAGCTGCCCACAACTTCCTCTGTCTCTAAGCCTTGTTTTTATTTCCTGCTCCCTTGGGATGCCCTTTCCATAAGAGGCTGCCTGAGTACCCAGGTTCCAGGGCCTCCTGAGTTCTTGCTGACCTCACCAGCATGGCACAGCACTGGCCTTCTGAGAATTCCCCTGACTTCATGTGGCTGTGATGTTACCCTCAGGCCCAGGCTGGGGTATAACTCTCTTACAGGTTGAGTCCACATCTTATTTATCTCTGTACCTACCTACACCATGATGCTCAGAGCACCTTCCCCAGCAGTTGGTCAGCAAATGTTCCTAAGCAAATCATTTTTACACAGGTCATTTACTTGGCTAAAGGTAAGATGGCTCCCTTATAACACTATTTTCTCCTCCTTTAGTAGTGCCATTCCCTGGCCCATTGAAAGAGGAGAGTCTGCTAAATGTCCCGAAGCCATTGCCAAAGCAACTATGGGAAACCAAGGAGGTGGGTGAGCATCCACAGTGTGCGTGTCGCTCCTTTTCTGCAGGTTGGAGGTCATTGTCAAGTCTTACAGGTGCAGAAACAAAACTGGGAACAGGGGAAGAGAAAATTTGTCAGGGGACAGAGGTAGGAAAAATGTGCTAGGGAACAATGTTTATAGTGAAAATGATCATGATGGTGTCATTGAATTTATGTAGTAATCTCTTGATTTCCTGATTTTCATCTGAATTTACTCATTCAAAAGAAAAAAAGTTAAGCCCTTATATCTTAGTCAGATTGTAAAATCTCTGAAAGCTGGCTACAAGTCAAAGGCAGAGTCCCCACAATTGCTGCGGCACCAGATACATGTGTTGTACTTTTTTTTTTTCTTTCTTTCTTTTTTTGCAGAACCTGAAATTGAACTCATGCCCTTGTGCTTACCAGGGAAGCACTTTATTCCACCGAGTCATCTCCCCAGCCCTTGTTGTACATTTTCATATCAAGGGCCTTTGACCCAAGCCCTCTGAGAGTGCGCAATGAGCCATCTGTTTGCTGTGGTTTTCGTGAGCCTTTGGGTTTTTGCATCTGCAGCTGTGCTGACTTTACCTGGATCTCATAAATGTTCTGCTGTGGACAAAAGGGAAAGGGAGCCATCTCTCTGTAGGGAAGCTGCCTTAGTTAGGGAAAAGCCTTTTGTCCCAGTTGTGTTGCAGTAACTAGTAATGTCTCTGGACTTAACTGACTCCACCTGAAGAATCCCTTAGATTCAGCTCTGTTTTCTTCCAAGCCTATTAATTTGGTAGCCTTCAATGATCTTTGAGAGTTTTATTTTAAGTAAAAGCAAGTTATACAAGAGTTAGTCTAATACTATAGTATGCATTTACATTTTTTAAAATTATTACAGTAAAAGACACATTACCATTAAATCTCCCTCAAAATATACTCCTTCACTTTGAACACACTTATCCTATAATTTTTGATACTTTTATTTATTTTGTTTTGTTTTGAGACAAAGGAATGGCTGGGGATTTGGCTCAGTGGTTGAACACTTGCCAAGTAGGCTGGAAGCCCTGGGTTGGGTCCTTAGCACCAAAAACAAAAAAATAAACCTCCCCTAAAAAGCAATTCAACCAAAAAAATACAGTAAAATAAAAAAAGACCAAAAACAAACAAGGCAACTGTTTTGAGACAGGATATTGCTGTATAGTCTAGGCTAGCTTTGAACTGACAATATATCAAGGCTGGCCTTGAACTCCAGTGATTCTCCTGCCTCAGTTCCCTGAGTGCTGGTGTTATAGGTGTGTTATCACCATACTTGGCTTCATTCTTGCCACTTTCTGAAGCAATTTTGACAGTCCTTTTTCATGACTGTCTTTATGAGATGTTATCAGAATACAGTGAGGGCAGGCACAATAGCTCAGTAGACTAAGTGCCTGCTTAGGCAAGTGCAAGGGGCCAGGGTTCAATCCCTGGCACAGCATGATGCACTAGCCCCACCCCATGTGTGTTGAGCCAGGCAGTGGAGTCTGGGGTTGGTGGTGCATGCTTGTAATCCCAGACTAGGGAGGCAGAAAACAGGAGAATCACTATGAGTCTGAGCTGCATAGTGGGACTCTGCACACACACACACACACACACACACACACGTGTGTGTGTGTGTGTGTGTGTGTGTGTGTGTGTGTATAGTGAATGCTGCTGCTAAGACAGGTTTGTAAAAACATGACAGTGTGTCCTCAGCAGCCTTATTCACCAGATCTAGCACTGTGACATTTCTGGTTCAAAGTCAAGGTGACCAAGGAAGGTAAACATTTTAGACTCATTCAGAGCATCAAGGCAGGCATGCCAGTGTAACTAAAGACACTCAGTAAAGAGAATTTCCATAAGTGCTTCTGAAAGTGGCAAGAATGATGGGTAAGTGTGCTCAAAGAAAGAAATTTTGAGGGGTATTTGACACAATGTATCTTTTATTGTGAATTTAGGAAATGTAAACATTCACCATTTTTTTAGATTATGGCTCATTTGGTATTTAATCTTTCAGAAGATTAAAAGAGCTGATTGCAGATTCATATATCAAAGGCTATGAGAAAGCAGTCATTCTGTTTGTCTTTGGCTGTGAGACACACAGGGCTTTGGAAGCTTTTATCCAAGAACAGCTGCTGCAGAGGGGCTGTACCCAAGCTCCCTGAGTGAGCATCAGGGGCCACATTCTACAGAGAGGCACTCTCCCTCTGTTCTTACGAATTTGAAGTACTCATAGGGCTGGGGAAATGGCTCAGTGGAATAAGCACTTCCCTGAAGTACTCACTCCTGCCCCTCCCAAGTTTATGTTCTAGTTGAATTATTCTTTTTTTTTTTTTTTTTTTTTAATTATGCTTTTCTCTTTCCTTCTTTTCCTCCCAGGCCAATTGGAAAAGTAATGTTTATTTAGAAACTGCACATGTGGAATCACTAGCCTTTTTTTAAGGAATTAGTTCTCACTTAGACAAATAATAAAGCATCAGTTAAGGCAATCTTAAGCACTTGGGTGGCTGAGTTAGGAGAATCCATGCAAGTTTGAGACCAGCCTGTGCTACCAAGTGAGTTCAAGGCCAGGTTGAACTGCATAGCAAGATTCTGTCTCAAAAAGACACAACCTTAAGGTTATCCTTTCCTTATGCTGGCAACATTAAGAATTTTCCAGGTCTCCTCAGAATCTGCACATCTGCTCTGTGAGGACACTGTAGCTGCAAGGTGACTCTTACCAGTGCTCAAAATCTGAATTTGGCCTTGAGTGAGTAAGCCTTACTTTCTTTGTTTTCCCAGATCCAGTCCCTATCAGGGCGCCCTCGGTCTTGTGATGTCACAGGTAGCAAGTAAGTAATGGTCTTTCTTTCTTTTTTTTTTTGTCTTTTTGAGACAGGGTCTCGCTATGCAGTTCAGGCTGGCTTTAAGCTCACTTTGTAGCTCAGGCTGGTCTCGAACTCACAACAATCCTCCTGCCTCAGCCTCCCGAGTGCTGGGATTACAGGCCTGCGCCACCATGCCTGGCTGGTCTTTCTAACTCCAGTTTTACCTGAGAGAAGACTTACTGCATTGTCCCTAAGCTCTGAGAACTGTGATCCTCCCTAAAAACAGATGCTGGCTTTGGATACTTGTATTTCATGTATTTCAAGTAATGAAGTTACAAAATTATAACAGCAAAAAAAAACACCATAAATATGTTTCAGAATAATACAACTAACTCTGGACAAATACATAGCTCATGTAGGAGAGCAGAATCATGTGGCCCCATGTCTCAGTTAATTTTCTGTCATTGCTGGGACAAAGTATCTGACATCCAAAATTAAGGAAGAAAAGTTTTATTTAGCTCACAGTTTGTGGAGGTTTCAGTCCATACTCAGCTGGCTCCAAGCCAGAGTGGCACATGGCAGAGGGCAGCCATTCATGGTGGCAGAAAACAGCTAAACAGCAAGAGACAAAAAGGAGGAACAGCAGCAGAGAGCAAGCCTCTTTCTTTCCCTTATCTTCCTTATCTTCCCCCAGGGCAGGTGTAGCACTCACACCCCATGATCCCAGCATTGGATCATGAATTAATCACAAATTCGGGAAGCCTGCCCCATGACGACATGAGAGGGACATCTAGACTCAAACCATAACACCCCCACACACACCTGCTGTTTCCCGGGTGACTGGTTGGACAGTGGAGGACAGTGCCCATTAAGCCACCAGTTGCACATATGGAAGTTGAGAGAACTTCTGATGATGCTTGATATCATTGAGTTGTATCCATAAAAATGGTTGAAATAGTGAGTTTTATGGTATGTATGAGGTATAATTGAAAAATATGGTAAATGTTTAAATCTTTTATTACAGTAGAAGACATATTCCCATTGATCGCCCTTCAAAAACTCCCCTTTACAAAAAAAAAAACAAAAAAACTCCCCTTTACTTTGAACACACTTATCCCATTATGCTTGCTATTTTCTGAAGCAGCTCTGGAAGTCCATTTCCTGCATGTCTTTAGTTGCCCTATTGCAGCTGCCTTAATGTCTTGAATCCATTCAGATGTTTACTTTTCGTCCTCACTTTGACTTTGAGGAAGAGCTAGAAGTGGCATGGTGCCAGATCCAGTGAATAAGGTTACAGCCAAAATGCCCATTACCTGAGGAATGTATGAAAAAGAAATTGGTGCCGGGCATGGTGGCACATGCCTGTAATCCCAGCACTTGGGAGGCTGAGGCAGGAGGATTGTTGTGAGTTCAAGACCAGCCTGAGCTACAAAGTGAGCTTAAGGCCAGCCTGAACTGCATAGTGAGACCCTGTCTCAAAAAGACAAAAAAAAAAAAAAAAAAAAAAGAAAAAGAAATTGGCAAGAACAATGGGATGAGTGTCCAAAGTAAAAGAGGTTATTATTTTGATTGACTAACAATTTGTCTTTTACTATAATATTTTTTAATTTAAACATTTCTGTTAAAAATGGAAAATAAATAGGAAGATTTGTAATGTAAAAGAAGAGTTTCTGTAACACTACTAATTATTTAATGGATTTCATAGTATCTAGCCTTACTCCCTAAAAGCTTTAGCTAGCTTGCAGAAATATATCTTCTACAAAAAGATGGAAAGTGGAATTGGTGAGGGCATTAAGACTGGGAGAGAATAAGGAGCTGAAAGGGAGTGTGCAGCACAGGCGTCATCAGACGCACTAGCGGAGGCCTCCTCCCGCCTCTCTGATAGCCAGCACACAGCGTTCACTGTCCTCTGCCACCACAGCCAGCGGAAGGAGCCCCTGCTGAAGTATTGAAAGAGGACCCTGGGAACTTCCTAGGTAGCTCCTCAGAGAGCGGCACAAAGCACAGAGCCTGTGCCAACAAATCTTCCCTGGGTATGAAATGTGGTTTGAAAGCGGAACCTTGGAGTGACCTGACTTGGGCTGGGCACCCACTGTACAGTTGGTGGTGAATTGAGTGGACTCGGGCCATGCTCCCCCAGGAGGTTTGCACAGCAGTACATTCAGGGCACTCCCTACTGGGTACCTGCTACGCAGACATTCTTGTTGGTTGGTTAAATATAAACTCATGTAATTACTTGCACACTGAACTGAAAAGAGAGTTGACCTCTTCAGAACGTCAGAAAGCCTGCTGGGTATGTGCAGGACAGGGAGCGCAGCCCACCCAGGGGTACAGACCTGCTGCCCACAGAAGGGCCAGGATTTCCCTGAAGAAGCAGTTTTGGCTGAGCTCTCACATAATAGGCACTCCGAGCCCAGAGGGCCCACCGCTTAGGGAAACCTGGGCTGCAACACATTAACCCAGGAGAATGGGAAATCCAGTGTTTCTTAGATAAAGAAAATTGCTTTCTTGTTCTTCTGTTAGAACTGACATGGCATTCAGTGACTGCTGTTCATACAAATATTTATTGGCCCCTTAATTCTAGGTTGTAGGTAGAACAATGAGCAAGACAGATCGAGCCCCTACTTGCAAGGAGCTCGTGTTCCAGGAGAGCTAGATAGGCAAAAACAAGCCAAGCAATGGAATGTGTGTTGTGTAGGAGTAAATGAAATAGAGAAAGAGTAAAGTAAGGAGAAGGGCAGTGATAGGTGTTGAGGAAGCCTTTCTAACAGGACAACCTGTGACCAGAACCCAGAGTGAAGTGAGGGGTAGAGGGCTTCAGGTAGAGGAAAGGGCAGGCATGAAGACCCCAAGGCAGAAGGCTGGAGCCAGTCAGACTGGGGAGCTCTGAGGTGCTCAGAGAAGGCAAGGGCAAGCTCATCCAGGGCAAGGGTTTGGAATGGGGGAGTGAACATTCTCTGCCTTTTTTCAGGTCTGGTGGGTAGCAACAACATTTACAGAATGACTTACTATATTCCCCTCAACTACAGAGAAGTTGTTCTGTATGTTACTTCTCTGTTCTCCTCATTTTGCCACTGTACACACCACTTGCAGCCTTTTCCCTCCCTCTCTCAGCCTTCATTCCCACCTCATTGCCCCAGGATCAGTCTTTTCTTACTTGAGAACACTGCAGGCTCTCAATTTCACCTTTTTAGTGCTTGAACTTTTACCCTATAGCCCATTCCTTATACCCAGCCATCTGAAAGATCACATTTAAATCTAGTTTTTCTGCAACCAAAACTGCCTGCTCAGTGGGCCCCTCTGCTACCACCCTTCTCCCCACACCTCTGCAGTTGGTTCAGTTCTCCTTTCACCCCAGGAAGAGAGGCTGTGGAGGTGCCTGCTCTGTCCCCAGGTGTCCTCGCCTCCCTTGGGAGCAGGAAAGGTTGCTCTCCCTATCTCCAGCCTCCCTCTGCTGGCCTTCCTGAGGCCTCTTTGCAGTACCTCTGGGTCTAGAATTGTCAGCACCCCCTTTTTTGGTGGAACCGGGGAGAGAAATCAGACCCTTGGTCTTGCCAGGGAAGCACTTATTCTACTAAGCCATCTCCCCAGACCCCAGACCCCCTTTTTTTCTTTCCTTGTCTTTTTTTAAATGTATTTAATACAGAGTCTACAGGGTCTCACTATACAGTTCAGACTTGCAGTGATCCTCCTGTTGAAATTTCAGCCTTCCAAGCGCTGGGATTACAGGCACCCACCACCATGCCCAGTCTCATTTGAAGTCCCAGTGCATACCAGGGGCAGGGCTGGCATGGTCAACCCTCTTTTGGAAGAGTTTTCACTCATGAGGGCCTGTCTACCCCTGAGTCCCTCATGGCTCAATGTCCACCTCCACTGTTCCTCCAAATGTCTATTCCTTCCCCTAGGACTTAGCTGAGTCATACTATGTGTTATCTAATGTGACAAAGCTCCAAGTGTCTGAAATCAAGTTTGTACTCTTTTCCACCCCTGTCTTATTCCTTGCCCACTGTGCCCTCTGGTCCTAGAGCCAGGAGCCCAGGCATCATTGTGGAGCCCTCCTTGAGTTCTCTAGCATCCACCCTGCCTTTTGTCCCTGTGCTCTCCTGGGGTCTGTGGTAGCTCCTCTCTTGCTCCAGGCTCTGCTCCTTCCCCCAGGTCCTGGAGTCATCCTACCCTAAGGAAGACCTGGCATGTCTTTCCTGCTTCCCCAATTTTCTGTTCCCACAACTCATTCTCAGCCTCAGATGCTCTCTTGTTTCCTTCCCAAGTAACTTTCATGGTGGCCTGTCCTCCCAGACCTAAGCAGGGTAGAGGTGACTTGCCTCTACCCTGCTTGGCTCAGGCTGCCTGATCACCTGAAGTCTGCAACCTCCACACTCAACTCAGCTGTCCTCAGCAAGCCTCCCCATCTGCTGCTCACCTGTCTACAGCTTTCCACCTGGCCTGAGTCATGCCAAAGTACAGGTTGTGCTCTTTTTGGCTCTCTCTCTTGCTGCTTCTGGGTCTCAGGTCCAGTTACAGTGTGGGCTCTCCTGTGCTGGCCAAAGGTCTTCTGAGGGCTCCCTCTCCTGTCTTACCCTCTTCCTTCTCAACACCATCTCTGTTCCTAGACCAGACGTGGGCCACCGTGGAAGCCTTCTGATCTGTGTTTCTGCCTGTTTCTGCTCCTCTACACACCCTCACACAGTAACCTTTCTAAAGTGACCTCCTGTTATTCACCTTGGGCTCCTTCTTTGCTGTGTTTTCTGTCCTAGACTGTTCACAACAGAGTCTGAGAATCTTCCCTCTTTGTTCCTCACCCATCTGTCTGTGGCTTGCCACACGCTGACCTGGCCTGTCACCTCATGTCCTCAGGACATCCTTGGCAAAACCTTCCCTCCAGAACACTGACATAATGGCACTGCTTTCCTGTTCCCTATGTCACTTTATCTCCTGGTTTACCCACCCATCAGCAGAACTGCCACATTGCAGGCTGTCCTTCCTGCCTTGCTGTGATTGAGGCTTTGCAGCCCAGCCCTGTAGAGGGACCATCTCCAAAGGACTAGGGGGATCCCCTTTGTATATTCCCTAGACCTATGGAGTGACTGGGCGTTGGCAGAGCTGGGCCATATGGCTTAGGACAGCCCCATGTGCGCTCTGAAAGGCAGGAAAAGGGCATGGGTGGTGGGCTGGGCTGCCCTGCATGAGGAGCCCAAGGGACTTACAGGTTTGAAGCTGCCAAGCTCTTAAGACGATGTGATCTGCCAAGATAGACACACAGAACTGGTTTGTTAGGGTTTGTTCATTTGATTTATAAGCCTAAAGATGAAGTAGGTGGCCACAGGCCTCTATCTATAAGTGCTGAGGGCTGGCCTGGCTGGGAGGTGTGGATGTGGTGCATGCTCTGTATTCAGTATTACTTGTCACCACCCCACAGCAGTAGCTTGGGCCTTGCACACAGCAACTGGCCAGCAGGTTTTCATACATGCTCAACAACAATGTATTTTTCTCATTCTCAAATGTAAGACAACTGTAATTAAAACAGTCTGTCTTAGAAGGAATCTGGTTGCCCAGAGATGATGTTTTTATCATTTGGGTAGGAAAAATAGTGTAGAAATCTAGCAAAAAATAACTATAGAAATAAGCAGTGCAAGGGCCAGGGAGATGGCTTAGTAGAATAAGCCCTGGCAAGTGCAAGGCCCTGAGTTCAATCCCCAGTTCCGCCAAAAGAAAAAGAAAGAAAGCAGTGCAACATATTTTACAGAGTGTTAGCCATAGGTGACATCATCAGTCCAATTTAATAGTTCAGAAATTATATTTCAGAGAAGTTAAACCAACCACCCAGACTCTCAAAATGGGGGAGAACAGTCAACATTAGGAATTTGAACTTTTATATCTACTGTTCTTACTTGACAAGGAAAAGCTACTACATATATTCCATTTCCTGACAGCCAAGGGCATTGTGAAAAGTAGTATTTATCTCTCTGTTTTACAGTGCGCTTCCCCATAATGGGCAAAACGTGGGCCTCTCACCCTTTCTGGGGAGCCTGAACACAGGAGGGTCACTGCCAGATCTGACCAACCTCCACTGCTCGACTCCACTGCCAGCCTCTCTGGAGCCCAGTGACCACCTCCTGGGCAGTGTGAGTGTGGGGAGCAGCGTGGGCAACCTCCCTGCTGCCATGACTCACCTGGGCTTAAGAAGCTCCTCTGGTAAGTGTCCAGCTGAGGAAGGGCCTTGTCTGGTAATTTAATCACAAGTGGCCTCAGACCTGTGACCCATTCAGTGCATTATTGAATGAGAGTGCTTGCATCTTAGAATTATGTGCCATGCCGGGCGTGGTGGCACATGCCTGTAATCCCAGCACTCGGGAGGCTGAGGCAGGAGGATTGTTGTGAGTTCGAGACCAGCCTGAGCTACAAAGTGAGCTTAAGGCCAGCCTGAACTGCATAGTGAGACCCAGTCTCAAAAAAAAAAAAGAAAAATCTGTTAATCTCTGAGGTCTAGGCAAGATGATTTTAGGAGTCAAGAAATATGTGTAGGTGAGGTATAGTGGCATGCATCTCTAATTCCAATACTGAGAGGCTTACCAGTTGGAGCCCAGCTTAGGCAACCTTGTGTCAAAATAAAATAAAAAATGACATATATATATCATTGCAAAGGCCCTGAGATCAGTCTTGAGTACCAAAAAAAAAAAAAAAAAAAAAAAAAAAAAAAATGTGCATTGTATACTGGCTGAATAATGTTCGTAACTCTTATCTATGTATGCTGGTATCTCCCTAGGTCCTTCCAGTTTCCCACTGGATTTACAAAGAGGATATTTTGAATTTTGAAAATTTTCCAATAGATGTGATGAAAATGTGTTTGTATTTCATATGTATTAAGTAGAAATATATTACTGTTAAGTATTCACATACTTAATTAAAGATGGGGCCTTAGCTATACTGAAATGCTGTATAGGCATCACTGTACAAGTGTGCTTGTCCACAGCTCACTGCCCATGGTTGGCTTGAGCCTGCCAACTGCTCTTGTCCTTTCGTATAGTGATGGTCCTGTGCTCCTAGCACTGCTGGGAGGTATGCTGGGAAGGGTCTCAGTGACAGTAAGTGCAGGACGTGTCTTCTGATTCCCAGCCTGGGCTCAACAGGACCTGTCTACACAGATCAGAATTTGCCCCCATATGGAATGGGGTCATTTGGAAGGTTTTATGAAGGCAGTGATGCTGCCATTCTGCAGCATAATTTTAGGTTTGCAAAACAGATTTCAGAGATCACTTTTATTTTCATTTTGTTTTTTTCCCCTTCATTTTACTGTCTTTGGTAATAAGCAAGTTTTGTTTTGTTTTGTTTTGTTTTTTTATCCACTGAGTCTAGGTTTTTACTTTTAGAAATCAAGACATGTGGTGCTTTTTGGCCCATGGTATTTCAGACAGTGTGTTCTGTGGGGCTTAGAGTTCTCTCTGGGGAAAAGACACAGTCTCTCAGATGAGTTCATTTGATTGTTTCATAATAGAAACTCAAAACTTTCTGTGTTCTTTGATTTGAGCCTGGGTGATCCCCCTTTTGGGTAAACTCTCTGAATGAGGGTACTAAGGGTAGTGGAGGCTGCAGCAGCCACAGCTCCAGAAGGGCCCTGAAGAAGGTGGCATTTTCCATTAGGGGTTTTGACACTTTGCTTCAAACTGCAAATCTACTGTTTAATCACTGGCTATTCTCTACCTCAAAAAAAGCATTTTTGTCTAGAGCACAGAAGAACCAGTAACACATTTTCATACTTTAGACATTCATTAAAATGTGTGGCACCCATATTTTTAAAAAGATGTTTAAACTTTCTTTTTGAATGAATTTTTAAAGTTATATCTAATAAACGCTTCCCTGATAAGTGCATGGGCCTGAGTTCAATCCCTGGTTCCGCCAAAACAGAAAAAATAAGATTGATATATATATAATCTCTAGCTCTAATTATTATTTGAGCTAACTACATCTGACCTTTTTTCATGGATTGTTTGGTGGTAGAATAATTGCTAGGATTTTTATCATAGTCATCTTCTACCTTAAAAAAAAAAAAATGGCCAGGTAACCAGGTATGGTAGTACATGTCTATAATCTCAGCACTCAGGAGGCTGAGGTGGGAGGATTGCCACAAATTCCAGGCTACCCTGGATTACATAGTAAGTTCAAGGCCAGCCTTAACCATACAGTAAGACCCTATCTCAAAAAAAAGCCACTTAGAGTTCTTAATTTTGCAATTTCTTCATTTTTTATAACTTTTATCAAGTACTTTTTTTTTTTTTTTTTTTTTTGCGGAGTTGGGGATTGAGCTCAAGTCCTTGTGCTTGCCAGGCAAGTGCTTATTCTGCTGAGCCATCTACCTGGCCCTAAGTATTTCATTTTTTTAATCAACACAAAACTACAGACACTTCATCTCACCCCAGCTTCTGCAAGACTGATGAACTGAATGTTTAAAGCATGGCTCTTGCCAAGTGAGATATGCAGTGCACCAGCAGGATTTTTCTTTTATGAAGTAAAGCTGCCACAGGCCATGCTTTGTGCCAAGTCTAAGGTATACAGCAGGGAACAGAACAGGGCCCCTGTTGTATGGAGCACATGTCCTAGCAGCTTATGCTATTGAAATACCTTTGCCAAACTTTGCTGCTCAGCTAGGATTAATTCCCTCCTGGCCGCTCAAGAAATAAGAAACCATCATCAACCTTCCTGTCCCTGAATTGGAATAGACTGATGAGCAGTTTCCTAAGAGCCCAGAAACCAAAGTAAGAGGAAGCCTGGGTGGGAGATAGGAAGAAGCAGCCCTTCCTATGGTTCCCCAGCACACTGAGGACAGTGAAGGCTTCCTGAACCCACAGTTCTCAAAGAAATTATGCCCTCCCTAGCACAGAGAATTCAGGCAGGGTGTCTTGGACAGAGACATGTTGGGCTCAGAACAGAACTGGTGGTCTGGTCCTGGGTGCCTTTCAGGGATCCAAGCTGGACATGCCAAACACTAGGGCCTGCAACTCACCACTTACCCAGTGTCACTCCACCAGGGGTTATTTTCACATCCCCATTCCTCTTTAGAAACAGTAGTTCTCATTTTGCTCAGAACTGTTGTCTTCTTTTTGCCACTGGTGCGCCTGGCACATTTCCAGTAGGAGGGTCCCCCAGGGCCCTTTACATATAGCATCACCGTCACATAAGGGTAGTAGAATGTTTTCTTTCATCTTTAGAAAGAAAAAGATTGTCTGAAACTGTAACAGGTAATCTGTGAATGTATTGTCTTTCAGGTCTGCAGAGTTCACGGAGTAACCCTTCCATCCAAGCCACACTCAATAAGATAGCACTTTCCTCTTCCCTAAATAGTCACCCACAGACATCTGTTACCAGTGTATCTGCTCTGCACCCTTCCCTGCGTCTGTTTTCCCTTAGCAATCCATCTCTCCCTACCACAAACCTGAGTGGCCCCTCACGGCGCCGGCAGCCTCCCGTGAGTCCCCTCACACTCTCTCCTGGCCCAGAAGCACAGCAGGGCTTCAGCAGACAGTTCTCTTCCACCAGCCCGCTGAATCCATACCCTACCTCCCAGGTAAATACTGGTACACAGCTTCCTGGATTGCTTCCCTTCTCTGGGCTGCTTTGGACTAGGTCCATTATTACACTAAGAGAGAACAGAAGTGTGAATAATTCAGAATGCATTAGTGATTGTCTAATAGCACATTTGTGGTGTGGATTACTCTTAAGCAAATACTAAATAATTTGCAGTCAGTAGCTCGTGAACTTAGTATAGGATGTAAGAGATGCAATCCAGATATGTCTAAGATAGCTAAGAGAAACTAGGTTAGGGTTTCTAAATTAGTATGGAAAATCAGTTCTTGACTAACTATATTAAGCCACGGGAGATAGTCAAAGAAAACACTTAGTATCTTTGATACTGCAGTGGATTACACCTCTTCCCTAATGACCACTACAGACTTAAAGAATAATACTTCTGTTATTCATGAAATACTAGGAATAATGAGGATGATAGCTTAATAAAAGGACTAATTGAAATCTTTTAGGAAAGGGCCACATTTTGAAGTCACAGACTCATTATAGAAGTAATGGAAATTGAATGTGGTGGCATACACCTGTAATCCCAACACCGAGGAGGCTGAAGCAAGAAAATCACAGCAAGTTCATGGCCAGCTTGTGTTACATTGTGAGTCTAAGGCCAACCTGAACCATTTAGCAAGATCCTGTCTAAAATAATAAACAAAAACATAATGGCCGGGCACGGTGGCACATGCCTGTAATCCCAGCACTCAGGAGGCTAAGGCAGGAGGATTGTTGTGAGTTCAAGACCAGCCTGAGCTACAAAGTGAGCTTAAGGCCAGCATGAACTGCATAGTGAGACCCTGTCTCAAAAAGACAAAAATAAATAAATAACAGGAATTGAAGCTGGGGATCGGTGGCACATTGCTATAATCCTGGCATTCTGGGTGCTGGGGGCAAGGATTGTGAGTTCAAGCCTAGCCTGAACAATTTAGGAAGACCTTCTTTAAAAGACTACAAAGATCTGTAGAAGTAGCTGAATGCAAAGGCCCTAAGTTCAATTCCCAGTACCACATATTCTCAAAAAAGAAATCTAGAAACTGAATTGTTTGTGGCTCAGAGCTCTTGCTGTGTGTACAAGGCCATGGGTTTGAGCTGCAGTACCACAAAAAAGAAGAAAGGGAGGGAGGCAAGATGAGGGAGAGGACAGAAATTGAAATTTTTACCTGGGTTTGGTGGTTGGTACACACCTGTAATCCCAGCATTCTGGAAGCTGAGGCAGGAAGACTGCTACAAGTTCAAGGCCAGCCTGGACTACATAGCAAGACCCTGTCTAAAAAAAAAAAGTAGAAATGTCTCATTTTGACTTGTTGGCTTTGTTTTTATTTTACACTTCTAGGGAAGTTCTCCTTACCATCATCAATGAGTATATTTTTACCCTGTTGGCCACACTCTAGGTGCATTAGAACATCAGGACTTACTCACTACTTCACTGTGAATGAGTAATAGTTTAAAAGAAGGAGGGATTTAGTCCGGTTGTCAGTCGCTCTTCACCAGTCTGGCCTGACTGTAATGAGTCATCTCTCTGGGGAAGGGCATTTTGCAATTGGTTTTTGATGGCTCTTTTTATGTTATTGAATTGTCCTTAGTTTATTTTGTAAGATTTTTTTATAGAATATAAAAGTTCTCTTATCTTCTGGCGATATTTTAAGGAAACTGTGAGTAGACACTGCTCTCTGAGTTTTCTTTTTTGTTTAATGTTCGGATTTTTAAGATGGTCAGTGTTATAATGCATATGTTAAAAAGGAAAACTGTTCTAAAGCACTTGTGTAAGACTGTCTTCCTCTCTCCTGTGAACCATATTTTTTACTGCCTAGAGATGGTTTCCACACTTCAGGTTGACTCTGGAATAACCATATTAGTCCATGCTTATTTTTCTCTAAACTTTCGGTGTTAGGCATCATCTAATGACATCCTACCATTAAGATCAAAACCTAGCTTCCTTTCACCTCCTGCCACCCCCAACACACATGCACACACACTTCCTACTCACCCACCTCACTTATTATAATTTGTATTAGAACATAATCAGTATATAATCAGTTATAATAATGTAGAGTTGAACCATACAGCATATTATGAAATAAGAAAGTGAACATTTGCTTTCTCCTAGGAGTTAGTAAAATAGGTTACTTTTTTTAATTAATCTTCCTTTTTTTTTCTTTATTTTTGGTACCAGGAACTGAACCCAGGGCCTTCATGCTGAGCTATGTCTCTAGCCCTTTTTTTATTTTGCAACATAATCTTGCAAAGTCACTGAGTTGCTCAAGCTGAGTTCAAACTTCAAATCTTCCTACCTCAGCTTCCCAGAGTTCTGGGGTCACAGGTGTGGTCACCACATCCAGCTTGCTGGGGAACTTTGATGACCTAAGTGTTAGGAGTTCAGACTTGGCTCACAGCCCTGAAGAACACAGGTGTTTAAGCATATGTGTAGATTCCAGCATTGTGAGAGCCAAGCTGGAAACCAAAGCAGTGTGGTCAAGATCTGGTAGTGAGACTTCTTGTAAACACTGTATTTTCATCAGAAAGCCTCACCCTGTGGTTTCCACAGACCCTGGCCTTTGCTCTCCAGTGGCCAACCCTGTGGACTGCTGGCAGGTGGCTGGGAGGACAGGGTAGGAACCACACCACAGGCAAGGCAAAAGTTCTGCAGGGCCAGCTGCCCACATAGGAGCTTTGACTGGACCCTCATTTCATGTCACCCCTGCCTGCTCTCTCCACCTTAGAGCCCTTTTAGGGACACAGTGGTGGTGCTCAGATTGCCCACTTGGCGCTGGGCTCTCGGTTCTGCTGTTTCCCAAGTCTTGCTGCTATTTTCTTTCCTCTCACACTGTTTGTCCTCATGTTGTCTGTCATTTAGTGTTGCTTATTATTTTGGTGCTGTTTATTAATGTTTATTGTGGTTTAATGTTGCTTTAGTGTATTGTTTCAGTAAGATCTGGGGAGGCAGTTCAGCTAGGAGCTTTTATCAGCCTTCTATCTAACTAGAAGTGTGGCTTTAAAAACAAAACATAATCTTCACTGAGAATAGAGAGGAAGTTGGTTCATTTGGCTGTGTTATTGTTTGGTGTTTTTGGTAGCAAGAATCAAACTGAGAACCTTGTTTGGTTTTAAAGTCAATAGAAATGTCACTGAGTAGGAAATGAGATCCTATACCCAGTGAGGAGCAGACACAGGTTTTTCTTGCACCACACCATGACATATCCTGATCTAGTGGCTTACAGCTAGGACTCAAAGCTCATTGGTAACTTTCTTTTATAGATGGTGTCCTCAGAGCAGAGCCCACTATCCTTCCTGCCATCTGAAGCGCAGGCCCAGGTGTCCCCGCCGCCCCACTACCCCACGTCCCAGGAGCTCCCACAGCCCCTCCTGCCACAGCCCCGCTCCCAGGAGCCCCATGCTCCACAGACCCAAGCTGCCTCCTCCCTGCCCCTGTCAGACTTCCAGCTTCTCCCATCCCAGGTAAGTCCCTATAAGGTGGCAGTCAGGAGGGGGTGGCAGTCAGGAGGAGGCAAGGGTTCTGCTCTGGATTTCAAGCTACAGGGTCGCCTCCTTCTTCCCTGCAGGGCACGTCTTTGAACAGCTTCTTCCCAGATATGGGCTTTGACCAGCAGCAGTCTGTGAGGTCTGGCCCAGCCTTTCCCCCACAGGTGGGTGATCACCTCTGCCTGCTCTTCTTTGATGCCCTGCACTGCCTCTCTCCTTAGGCTGCTGGCCCTAGCTGCCATGTCGTGTATCAGATGCTACAGAGTTGCTGCTTAAACCAGCACTAGGAGACTTTGATGACACTATAGTCAAAGGATTATAGAATCTCTGATACTGAGAAGACCATAGTGGCCCCTCATGCTGAGGAAACTGAAGCATGGTGGGAGCGCTGCCTGGCTCCAGTGGTGGAGTTAGAGTGGGGATGGGTATGAAGCTCCTAGAAAAGCTTAGCCCAGGAGTAGGATAGGGGATGGCTCTTCAGGAAAATAATTTCACTTGGTTACTTTCTTTTGCTTCTCCCTGACACTGGCCATTTTTAATATCCCTAGATATTCAGTAAGTGTAGCTCAACCTCCAGGATGGAGTGAAGAGTGAAGGAAGAGTTGTAACTTAATAATAGTAAAATAGAACTTAGTAATAGTAAAAATAATAGTAAAACAAATAAAGGTAATTACAGTGGTACCTCAGTTCATTTACTTCTAGAAAAGATGGCCACATTTGTGTTTGTTTGGGAAAGATGCCCATGGTCATGTTCATCACCCAATGCAGTTTGCAAGCAAAAAACAAAATTTTACTGAATACTTCTACTTGTGAAACACATTTTTCACAAACAAAAGTATTTGTGAACTGAAGCACCACAGTATTTCTTAAATAGGCCATGTTAAAGGTTTGTGATGACAGCTAGTAGTCTTTCCCCCTCCCCATTTTGTTTTTATTTTCTGTGTGTGGTACTGGGGAGGAACTCAGGTCCTGTGCATGCATAGCAAACACTGTGCCAGTGAGCAACACCCCAGCTCTTCCTCCCTGTTTTCTAAGTGAATGATACTTTTTTTTTTTTCCTTTTTTGGTACTGTGGATCCAACTCAGGACCTAGAAGCCGCTGACTGAGCTGTCTCCCCAGCTGCTTCTGTGTTTTCAGTGAGCCTGTTTCAGTCTAGATGAGAGTCATCATATCCCAGAAAAAGGAGGAAACTCCCTCCTTTTGAGACATTTTAAAAACAAATGCTTTGGAGAGTTAATTTCAGGAAAGATATCTGCAACAGATCTTAGCCTATCTCATCCTCAACAAGGGTTTATACTAGAGAGGCACTCACTTAAGATCCTTTTGGTGTGACAGTGAAAGGCTTCTGCATCTTCATGTTTCCAGACCAGAGAGGAAAGGAGGCCTTGGCCATAGATGGAGCCTTTGAACACTTCCCATGAATGGTAGTTGGAACCAGCCTCAGTGAGGCTGAAGAAAAAGGGCACTGGAGACTCAGGGCTATAGAAACTGTGACATTAGGGTTTTCTGGAATATTTTAGTGAGCTGGACAGTATGGATGGGGAAAAGCTACTTATGTTTTTGAAGGCAGGGTCTGTGCCTGCCAGGACTGTCTTGCCTGCATTGTCAGGACAGCAGAACACATTGAGACCCTAGAAAGAAGGAACTTCCCTCTCCTCAGATATAGAAACTTCGTCACAATGTGACCTTTGATGCTTCCAGGTACCCCTGGCACAGCAAGGTCACCGGGAACCACAGGACTCGTTTCACTTAAGACCAAACCTATATTCCAACTGTGGGAACTTCCCGAATGCCATCATGACAGGTGAGTGTGGGCTGCCCTCAGCTTCTCCACCAATTTCATTTATTGTGTTATGGTCATCCTTAGAAATACAGGTTAAACTACATCATACTATATACAGCCAATAGGGAAAGTCCCCTGTCTCAGCTTTATTTCCTATGATGTAAATAATTTGGCCCCAGGGACCATGGGTGGTTAGGAAAGGGCCTAGAGATTAGAATGTTTATGAAATGTTTAATCTGAGGTGATTGACAGCCGTTGCAAAGGAGAAAACCTAAAAACACTGGCAGTGGTGGAACTGAGGGTCCAGCTCCTCTACTCTAGGGCAAGAGCTGCAGACCTGAGAACAGTGGGGACACAGTGCCACTGTCCTAACTAGGAAGAGGATAGCATAGTGTTCTGGGGGTTACCATCAGGGACTCTTGGAGTAGCCTTAAGATCTCATGCCTCCTAATCAGCAGTGTTCTTCCCTCTCCCTGCTCCTTTCAGAAGATTCAAGCACCAGCCTTTTCAAAGACCTCAGCAGCGCACTGGCAGGCATGCCTGAGGTCAGCCTGAACATGGACACTACCTTTCCACTGGAAGAAGAACTCCAAATTGAACCCCTGAGCCTAGATGGACTCAGTATGCTGAGCGACTCCAGCATGGGCCTGCTTGACCCCTCTGTGGAAGAGACATTTCGAGCCGACCGAATGTGAGCAGGAGACCACAGCAGGAAGATTTCTGAACTAGCCAAACTAGAGTGGAATAGATTGGAGCCAGTAACCTGCTAGGACTTTAGTTATCTCCACACAGAGGGTGCCTGTTCCTCAGCTCTGAGCTTTCATGCGGTCAGACATCACAACTTCTCTAGACACAGAGCTACATCCTGCCTCTTGGGTCCTCACACACATTGTGTTGCTGCTCTGGAGCTTCTGGGGAACTGGAAAGCTCATTGTACCCTGATGCTTTCATCTTTCTACTGGCCATTTAGTCTGTGTGTAAAAGTAGAAAAGCTCACATAACAGAAGGCCTTGGTAGTATTGTGTCATGCTCAGAACCACTATCTGAGTCTACTTTGAAGACAGCCTGACATGGGAGGTCATCAGGGCCCTCACCTCAGAGCTGGCTCAGCATCATGCTGTGGTACTGGAGCACCACACTGCCTTCTCTAACTCAGCCATGTGGTGCCTTCCAGCTGGTACCATCCCACGGCTTCTCTCAGAGCCACACCAGCAAGCCTCAGCTTTGTCAGGCACCTTATCGTATGAAGAAATTTAGCCACCAGCCCAAGGACTGAGTCTGGCAAACAGAATGCTAGTTTGTTTTCTCCCAGTCTCTAGTCTCTTTTCTGCTGCTTTACACCTTTTCCTTAAAGATAGGAGGAAAAGGAAGACTTTTTTATTTAGTTACTGAAAAAGTGCCCTGAGAATGGATGAGCCTGAGAAGAACTGAGCTCCTTCTGGAGACTGAGGAAGAAGGAGCACCGCAGGTAGCCTGCAGACATGGAGACAACTCCAGACAAGCACAAGCGTCCCTCCCTGTAAGCCAGCTGGGGTGCCCCTAGCCTTGAGCTCTGCTTTGTGGAGTGGGAGTTTCCTGTAACTCTGCCTGACCACAAGCTCCCAGAGAGCAGAGACCGTCCCTTATTCCTAGTGCCTTACAAGCATCTAGCTCAGAAACCGTGCTGCATCGCTGTGTGCTGGGTGTGCACAGGTCTGCCCATGGCAAGGTGTCTTGCCTGGAGCTGCTCCATTCCCCACCAGGGGCTTTGAGCTTAGCTTTCCCCATGCTGGTGCCTGTGCTCAAGTCACTGTGCACTTTACTATGCTTCTAACACTAGATGGCCAGATCCTTCTCCCTGGAGTTCTGCTCTACAGCAGAAGGTGGGAATTGCCACTCAAGTGGATCCGGTATGGCTGAGCAAACCAGCCCTCCCCAGGGCTGGCACCTGCAGATCCTCATGAGACTTTTACTTCATGAGAGCTGCAATCTGATATCTGTGCTCTTTTTTTTAAATTGCTTCAGATAGAGATTTGTGCTGTGAGGTTGGAACAGTAGGTTCATAGTAAACAAAGGCCCAGTTCACAGAACTATAATAAACTCATTAATGCCTTAAAGAGTAATAGATTTCCAGCAGTGCCTGCTTCCACAAACTGAGCCTGGGAATGGAACCTGTAGTGTCCAGCAGCCTTGTAGAGAGGCACCAGGTGGGGCAGGGAGCCCTGAAGGAGTTACATGTCAGAACCTTTGTGCACACAGATGAACAAGGAGCCAACACCCTCTGCCCATGGTAAGGACATCTGTTTCCATCCCAGCTGGTGAACTCACCAGCCCTTGCCCATTTCTCTTCTGTCTTCAGAGGCCTGACATCTGACCTTTCCAAGTCCATGGTGCATCACTCCACCTTCCTCAGAACTTGACCATTCCTGTCTGCCTGTTTGTCTGAGCCTCTGCTGTTGAGGTAGGAGGTCATCCTAGAGTCCTCCTCATCAGATTTCTGCTCAGGAATGAGCTGTTGGCCTCCTCTGCAAGTCTTATTCCCAGTTAAACTCTTACATGCCTCCATGCTTGAGATCTTGGAGCAGGGCAACTCTGTCACGGTGTAAATACTCGTAAATACTCTTGGTGGAGTTGCTACCCAGCACCCCATTGTGCCAACGGAATCCAGCTCTAGTGTCAGAGGCCCTAGAAGGGGATGTCCCTGAAAGGAGATGCCACTAGTTATAAGAGTTTTTGCAGAAAGGAAGTGCTAGCATGATCTCTCCATATAGTGCCTGGGACACCACTGTGTCATTGTGTCCAGTCTGCTTTGCGCAGCAGCCCTGGTCCCCCACCCCACCCCAAGGCCCCCAGGAGGAGTTGTACTGCCATGGGCTCTGCAGGGACTGTGGGAGGGTAGGTCCCCTGAGAAGGTGGTACTGAGGACAGTGTAGTTTAACACTGAATAAAATTTATCCCAGGGCCCTCCCACTGATTTTTTCCTTATGAAGGTTTTGGGCACTTTGCGGGATGGGGCTGTGAACACACCAGGTCTGGTGTCACCCTGTTTTGGCCTTAAGTCTGTGCTCTCTGCTGTGTTTGGAGCTAACCAACCATGGTCCTCAGCATGGGAAGTGGCTCCAGACTTCAGACAAGGTTATTTTTAATATTTTACCACAAGAAATCAATCCTACTACCCTCATTTACTAGCAGTTAAACAACATAGAACTAAAAGCCTCTCTGTTTCCATTTCTGTTTTCTGTTTTTTTTTAAGACATAGGGCATTAGGAGAAACTTGTTCTGGTCGTGTCAGGGCCTCCGCCGCTCCTCCTCCGCCCTGCTTCATTTCTAAATCTGATGTGTGTTGCGTGAGGTGAGATGTTGTGTGTGCAAGTCCATGTGCGCTGTAAAAGACACTTGGCCCTGACTCTCCAGGAGCATCTGCTCCGTGCACATGTGGTTCTGAGCCAGCATGGCTCTGTTGCTTTGTGGTTGGGACCATGACAGCAAAGTCAGACTTCCCGCCAGTGTGCTAACTCCTAGGGCCCTTGTTAAACAATATTTAAAAATTGGGTTTTGTATAAAGTAGCTTCCAAGTTTTATAATACATCATTTTACATCTTTCATAATTAAAAGTGGCACAGTAAAGTGTGTGAGAGTGGTCATTATTCTCCACCCTGGTGCAGGGATGTGTGGGGATCGCATTGTTACCATGCGCACAGAGTACAGGATCCTTTGCAGCAAGTGCCAAGCACAGAGGCACCCTGGAGGCCCCTAGCTCTGCTGCCTCTGTGGCCAGACCCTGCTATACCCTTCTCTGCAGGGACATGGTACCCATGAAGCTGGGTCATGAGAACAGCCTTGGAAAGCCACCTCTGACCCTGACTTCTGGGGCTCTGGTCTACACTCCCTGTTCTTTGACCCTCTGAATTCTGTCCCTTGTCCCTTCTCTCAACCTAGTCCTCTCCCACCCTCCCTTTGTTCTGTCCCAGCCTGGGCCTCCATGATGCCCTTAGTGCCCTCTTGTTGCTATGTACCACTGCACCTCGTCTTTACCACACCCAAGAAAAGCCCTGTGACCCTCCCTGCCCACTTACCCAGTCACCACTTACCCTTCCCATTTCTCTCTCAGTCCTCTTTAGACTGCTGAGGTCTCTTGTCTGGTCCAGCATTTGCAAACCAACTGACAGCTCTCATGCCCCACTGCTTCCACCTGTCCCCTCTCTCATGTAACTTCTTTTCTTTGAGATGGATGTCACTATATAATTCAGTAATTCAGGCTGACTTTGAACTCACTGTGTAGCCCAGGGTGGCCTTGAACTCAGTGATTCTCCTGCCTGACCCTTGTGAGTGCTAGGATTACAAGTGTATGTCCTGGGCTGAGGAGATGGCTCAGTAGAATAAGCACTTCCCTGGCAAGCGCAAGGGCCTGAGTTCAATCCCTGGTGCAGCAAAAAAAAAAAAGAAGAAGAAGAAGAAGAAGAAGAAAAACAAGTTCATGTCTTACACCTGGCTTCTCCCCTATAAACTTGCCCAACTCTGTTTCCCCCACATTTTTTTTTTTGTTTGTTTGTTTGGTTTTTTTGTTTGTTTTTCAGTACCAGGGGATTGAACTCAGGACCTTGCACTTGCGAGGCAAGCACTTACTCAACTGAGCTATCTCCCCAGCCCTCCCCCACATTTCTAGTGTCCTGTGATCTGATCTTCCTCTGGAACTTTATGCACCTCAGTCTACCCTCCCATAAACAAGCTCCAGGCTACCTCCTCTCAACCCCTGCTTCTCTTTTCCCAGGAGAACTGCTGCTCCAGCCTACTCCCTTCAGCCCACCCATCTGTATCCCTCTCTGCCCAGCTCCATTCTGAACTTTCTGCACACTGGAGCCCTTGGCCCATCCCCTTTCTCACAAAGCCTTTTTCTTTCTTGCTGTACACATGTCACGGAACACCCTCTCCTCTCCTGTGCAGACCCCAGATTGCAACTCCTCTACCTCTCCCTCCTGCTATCAGCTTGGACTCATCTGCGCTCCTTCAAGGGGGTGTGAGCATCACGTGGGCCATGCCCAGTCTCGGCTTCTACATCTCGGCCTGGCCCATCTCAGCTGGGCCATGTCCTCCAGCAACCTTTTAACCTGGCTTCCTCCTCTCTGGCCCTGTATAAGGAGTCAACAGAAAGACTAGTTTCATTCTCTGCCTCAGTATCCTCCTCCATAGAATGGAACAGCAACCCCATGTTGTGCTGAGAGGGTGAGATCAGTGTACACAATTCAAGCACTTAAAATTGTGCCAAGCGCATAGTAAGTGCTCAATCATTGTCAGTGACTGTAAGCATGTATTATCTGTTGCATGGACCTGTCACTTTTTTATAAGACAGTGTCCACCAATTGGAAATTCTGGATTTTCATCATGCTTCTGATGTTGTTCGACTAGTGTAGAAATGAAAGATCTCTGGGGCTGTGTCCCAACATGGGCAAAGGATGGAGATGAGCCTGTAAACGTGGCTCTTGGGTCCAAAGACTGCCACTCCTACGTAGCCAAGGCCTAAGCTGGCAGTGGTGTTGGTAAGAAGTAAATCCTGTGCCCCCCACAGCTATCCAAACACTGCATGTCACATGTCTGTCATAGAACCTGACAGCGAGGCCCAGTGAGGGTGGCTTCTCAGGTCACCCAGTTAGAGCCAGAGGCTCAAGGCCTTGCACCTCAAATCCCAGCTCCCCTCACCTGTGGCCTCCCCACTTTCCACTGCCCCAACTTTCAAGGGTCAGAAATACATGTTGAACCATCTGGGGGACAACAGCTGCCTCTGACGCAGACCACCTGTGAAAGCTGTGCCTCTCACCCTGGGACCTGAAGCTGATCTCAGGAGCAAACCCAGGTGGTGCCTGGCTGCCACTTTGGGCAGCCCACACAAATGAAGTGGGAGCCTGCCAAAGAAACAGTTTTTTCCTCTTCTCAAGAAATGTGTTCTGAGGGGCCGGGGAGATGGCTCAGTGGAATAAGCGCTTCCATGGCAAGAGCAAGGGCCTGAGTTGATCCCCAGTTCTACCAAAAAAAAAAAAAGAAATGTGTTCTGGGCCAGGGATGTATCTCAGTGGTTCAGTGCCTGCCTGGCAAGCACAAAGCCCTAAGTTTAATTCCCAGTACCAAAAATAATAGTTTAAGAAAAAGTGCTTTAATTTTTTTAAAAAGGATTTTACTCAGCTGGGCGTGGTGGCACAGGCTTGTAATCCCAGCACTCGGGAGGCTGAGGCAGGAGGATTGTTGTGAGTTCGAGACCAGCCTGAGCTACAAAGTGAGCTTAAGGCCAGCCTGAACTGCATAGTGAGACCCTGTCTCAAAAAGACAAAAAATAAATAAATAAAAAAAAATAAAAAGGATTTTACTGCCAGGCATAGTAGTACATGCTAGTAATCCCGGCACTTATGAGACTGAGACAGGAAGATCACTGTAAGTTTGAGACCAACCTATACTACCTTGTGAGACCCTGTCTCAAGAAAAAAATAGCAAAACAAAGGGCTTTCCTATTATAAAAATAGTACATGCTCATGAGAAACATGACACTAAGCAGTTCCAAGCCAGAACGTGTGGGCCTGGTATAATCTCAGCACTGGGAAGACAATCAGGAAGATCACTACAAATTCAAGGCCAACCTGGGGAACTTAGTGAGTTCAAGGCCAACCTGGGGAACTTAGTGAGTTCAAGGCCAACCTGGTCCACAAAGCCAGACCCTGCCTCAAAATAACAAACAAAAAAAGGTTCCAAAAATCTTTCAAGTGATCCAGAAACCCAAGACCCCACAAAAAAATTTTGAGGATACCAGGACAGAGTATATCAGTGTATATACATAGAACACAGCTCAGGCAGCTGTGTGAAAATGTTCAAGAAATGAGCTCATATAATACCTGCTCTTTAGAAAAAGGATTTAAACAAGAGAATGAAAGGAAACCAAAACATACGTCACTAAAGAACTTGCCAAACCGCAAATCATTACACTGTTGCTTATGTGTCTGAATTATTTCTCTGAAATCAAGCAAGCTAGTAAGTGGCTGGATCTGTGCTTTCACCTTGGCTACAGGTGGCATCTCTGGACACCCCTGGTTGGGAGGAGGAAATGAGCTCACTGCCATTTCCCAGTTCCTTCCCTCCCCAATTTTGTGAGTTGGCATTTTTACATTGTCCTGGCTTACACTGCTTGCATCCTGTCCTGTAACCATGTTCCCACCATTGTCTGGCCTCCCTTCTGTATGCAGATACTCCGCTCACCACCTGCTTTCCCATCCTGGAGCTATTTGCACTCTGCCTCAGTAGCTCAGCTTTTCACCCTGGAATCTCCCAGCAGGGCCAAACCGCTTGTGCCAGGCACAGATGAGCTGTGAACTGGCCTATGTGTGCCTGTAAGACTGGTGCACACACCAGCACTGCCTCACATGCAGTTATATGTGAAAAATCTAGCTCTTGGCCTCATATTTGATGACACATAGTGGGTATTTTAGAATCTGGGAATAAAGAAACTGAGTGTAGCCAGGTGTGGTAGTGCATACCTGTAATCCCAGCATTTTGGAAGCTGAGAGAGGAGGGTGCTGTGAGTTTGAGGTCAGCCAGGACTATGTAGTGAGTTCAAGGCGAGCCTTTTTTTTTTTTTTTTTTTTTTTTTTTTTTTTTCTTTTTTTTGAGACAGGGTCTCACTATGCAGTTCAGGCTGGCCTTAAGCTCACTTTGTAGCTCAGGCTGGTCTCGAACTTACAACAATCCTCCTGCCTCAGCCTCCCGAGTGCTGGGATTACAGGCCTGCGCCACCACGCCTGGCTAAGGCCAGCCTTAACCACACAGCAAGAGCCTGTCTCAAAAAAAAGGCCAGGGAGATGGCTCAGTGGAATAAGTGCTTCCCTGGGAAGCACAAAGGCCTAAGTTCAATCCCTGGTTCCACAAACAAAAAAAAAAAAAAAAAAAAAAAAACAGTGATGGAAGACAGGCATGGTGGCACACACCTGTAATCCTAGCACTAGGGAGACAGAAATCAGGAGGATCACCATAAGTCTGAGCTGTATAGTGAGACCCTGCACACACACACACACAAAAAAAAAAAAAGTTAAAAAAAAAAAAAAATGTCCAGCCAAATAACTCAGCAGCGAGTTAAAGTACCTGCTTAGCAGACACAGCAGCCCAGTTTGATGTTCAATCCGTTCAATCCCCGATGCCCAGCGTGCCATTGCTGGCCCCACCCCAGGGCCTGCTGAGACAGCAATTGAAACTAGGCATGGTGGTATGCACCTGTAATCCCAGCCCTTGGGAATCGGAACACAGGTGGATCACTACTATGTATGTAGTGAGTCTCTGTAGACCCCTGTACTAAAATAAGGTATATGAGGGAACCCTGCCTCACACACTTCATACTCCAAGTGCTTGACAGCAGTACCCATCTCTTCACACCCTCACTGGGCAAAATCCCTCATCTCGTGCAAAGCCGCATCCAATGACACCTCTTCAGGGAAGCCTGCTGAGAGGTGTGGCTTCTTGCTAGGCAAACAGTTACTTCCTTCGCTCCTGATCCTCAGTTGGGAATTATCCCATAGTTTTGGCACTGAGTTACCTCTCATTTGTATTTTGAGACAGAGTCTTGTAGGCTGAACTTAAACCTGTAATCTTCCTGCCTCAGGCTCCAAGAGTACTGGGATAAGGCATAGGCACCACATAGGGCTTCTTTTATTTTTGTCTTTTTGAGACAGGTTCTCTCACTATGCAGCTCAGGCTGGTCATGGGCTCACTGTAGGCTGATCTCAAACTTGCAGTGATCCTCCTGCCTCAGGCTCCCAAGTGCTGGGATTACAGGCATGCATCACCACCTTTTATTTAGGGAAGGGTCTACAGGGGATTCAGGGTCTCACTACTAGGTGTGTGCCACCACGCCCATCTCAATCCTTGTCTCAGCACTCCCAGGGGTTGGGCCAGCAGGACAGGCCCGGGATGGAACCCTGGCCCCTGTGCCTGTTTGCAGGTGCTTTAATCTGCTGAACTATTTGGCCGCCCTCTCCTTGAGCTTTCAAAAAGTGACTTTCTGTCAGTTTTTCTGGTTGCCCCTATCTGTTCAGCTCCCCCACCCAGAGCGCAGGCACCTGCAGGCTGTGCAAGTCCCAGCACCTACCTCTAGCTGCCTTTGCTCTGTGCTCTGCTCTGATTTGCTCTGGCCAATGAGATGCTTGGAGCCAGAGAGATGCACAAAGCCATGATGTGACATTTTTGCAACACAGCCTGGCCCCATATGCTTCTGCTGCCACCAGTAAGGCTGGCCCTATGTAGCCTTTGGTTTCATTTATTTTTTTATTATTTATTTATTTATTTATTTATTTATTTATTTATTTATTTTTTTGTGGAACCAGGGATTGAACTCCAGCCAGGGAAGCACTTATTCTACTGATCCATCTCCCTGGCCCAACCCTTGGTTTTAGAAGAAAAGAAACAGGACAGACCCTAGCCAACCAACCTGTGGCCACTCTGTCGCCCAGTCTGAGGAGCAGTGTAGGGATCCACTTCAGGGCCTGTCACTCCTCCCACAAACCAAATGGCCACTTCCCAGAAATGCGTGAAAACAGGGAGGAGACCTGTTTGGTACAGCAATCTCCCTTTGTCCCCACCGTGTTCCAAGTGTCCCATTGGTGCCTGGGACCATGGGCAGCCCTGCAGCTATCTATGCACACTGGGCACAGTGAGAGATTAACACTAGCAATCAAAAACGAATAGCATAATCATAACAATGTAGCATAATAAAAATTATAATTTCTGAATTATAGATGGTCATAGTGGTATCTACCTGTGTGTAGTCTCAAGTTACTTGGGAAGCTGAGGCTGAAAGATTGCTAGATCCCAGAAGTTTGGGATCAGCCTGGGCAACAAAGAAAAACCTTGTTTCCAAAAACTTATCTTTAACTGTTTATTTCAGGAATTGTCCATTGGACAATTCTTGGACTGCGGTTAACCACAAGGAACTGAAACTATGAAAACAGAACCACAGATAGAAGAACGACTGCTTTGCACATGGGGTGTCATAAGGAGAAAACCAAGCTTTTCATCCAAATATGAACCAGGAGACTTGGAGAGATGGCATTCTCTGGGAAAGCTGCTTCCAAGAAACTGAGAAGTGAGGGCACCACATTAGCAGGACCCCCGAAGGCCCGGCACAGTAGGCACCCAGAGGGAGAACCTCAGGTGGCCGGGGGAAGCTGGGAACTACATGTCCCAAGCTCTGCCCAGCAGTGTCTTGCTATGACAGTCTCGTCTGTACCCTCACTTCCTAATGGGTCATGGCAACCTCTTGAGGGTGAAGGGAGCCAGTGCTTCAGGCAGGACTGGACATGCACAGGACCAAGACCAAGGAGAACTCACTGCTTGGGTGCCACAGCCTGGCTCTGGAAGGACAAAGATCTGCCTTGATTCTGGTGTCTAGCCTGCCTTCCTTCCTGGGGCCTATCTGTGCCTGTGTCATCTATTAAATGAATAAGGATGCCTGCCTCTTGAGGTGCTTCCTAAATGTTTGTTATTATTTTTGCTGTTTCCCTTTCTACTAAATGGGTCTGTGTTTGCTGAACCTCACAAAGACAAGAAGAGGATGTGTGGAGAAGAACCAAGCTGTCCTCTGGGCATATGCAGTGGCCAGCTGCATTTCCTGGTGGATTGTTGGTGCAGCTGTCTCAGGACCCACCTTGGAGGACTAGTACTCTTGCCTTGCTCCGGGCCTGGCCCTGTAAGTGCTGCAGCTTCTTCAGCTACCTTCCTCCAACCAGCTCCACAAGCACATGGGCCTTCTGCTAGCTCTGGGGTAGAACTACAGTAGCTGAAGTTTTCCTGGGAAGTCCCCTCCTGGAGCCAGAAGCCAGGCCAGCGAAACTATCCTTTTGATGCTTACTCATGTGCATAGTCCATCAGATGTCTTCTCTCAGAACCTGAAGAAGGAATGGAGAGAGGCAAAGCTTGAAAGTTGCTGAAACAGCTGCACTAATGGCAGCAAGTGCTGCTTGGCTAAACTTTCTCCTGGGCTCCCTGGGCAGAGTTGTTCCAGCTCACTGCTTGTGAAGACAGACTCCCTGGGGAGCATCCTGGGGACATGGCTTCCCTGGGTCCCCAGGATATGTCCCCATCTGGCTAGTTTGGCCACACTGCCTTCTGTTTCCCATCAGGCAGGCCTGGGAGCTGGTGACCCACAGTGTCACTTCCTGCAGCTAGAGCTCCAGGCTGGCTCTGGGGACTTGCTGCGTGACACTATCCCACTTCTCTAGCACCAAGAGCAATACCAGTTCCTCTTTTTCCCACACTGAGGCTGGAGCTCAGAGCACTATGAAGGGTGCCCAAACCAGAGCACTGCAGGCCCCCAAGGGCTGCAAATGCCAACACATCTCCGGGTTTGGCCTGGTCATCAGCCGCTCTCAAGCTGTGCACACTCCAAACCCTTTCCATCTGGAGCCTTGACTCCCCCAGCAGCCCCTGCCCTCCCATTGCCCCCCTCTCACTCCTGTGGGCTGCTGGGCTCTGCAGAGCTGCAGGGAAGGGCTGGTGAGGGCTGATGAAGGTCAGGAAGAATAGGACAAAGACAGCACTCAAATGGGAACCACAGAGCTTCCGACACGCAGGACCAAGTGTGATGAATTCATGGGTGCTCGTATCACATCCATTGATCTCCGTTGTTAATCTAAGTGAAAGAAAGCACATTGCAAAGGGGAGAGGGTGCTCCTGCTGCTCCACACAGCGCCCTCTGGTGGTCAGTCAGAGCCTTGCAGGGACCATTAAGGGTCATGGAACCCAAGTGCCCAGCCTCTGGGCTAGAGCATCAGGTTTTTTTTTTGGTTTTTTTTTTTAAAAAAGAAGCCTGCTTCATCATCTCACTTGAATGAATGAGAGTGTGACTTACACATGTGAGCTTGTTAAACAGTCAATGAGCTGGGTAAAATGATCTTTGTTTGCAGATGGCTTGATTCTAGGCCTGAAAGTTTGGAGAAAATCACTTTAAAAACCACAAGAAATAAACAATGGGAGGAATCAATTATGTGACTACATTAGAATTAACAGCAGAAAGACTGGCTCAAAACAGCAGCTGAGCACTTGTTCCACTTTTGTATCTCACAAACTTCTAAATATAACCAAGAAAGGATGTATTTTGAAAATCTACAGTCAGGCTAGAAACTCCAAAGGGATGCCCTCATTTTCAGAAATTAAGAGAAATAAAGAACTGTGAAAACTGAATGGCAGATAGATGGAGCTGAATGGAAGGTGAAAAGTCCAAGCTTCGGTGTGTTGGGAAGAGGAATTTGGGAAGGGAGGAGCCAGCCTGAGGGACAGGCTGGCTTTTGCGCCAGGTAGCAGCTTGGCCCTGGGAATGCTGGGTGTGGTGAGGGCTCAGTCCTCTCCCATCTGTTGCACCAGGTGGCTAGTAGCAGATGTGGTGGGGGACAGCAGAGATAAGTAACTGGGGGAAATGATACGGGGCTCATTTCCTTCCTAAATAGCCACCCTTCCATCAATAAGATAAAGTCCAACAGGCCTACAAGAGAAAAACCAGGCAATCACAGAGTGAGAAACACAAATAACTAATAACCATGTGAAAAGACTGAAGGGGGCTGAAGAGATAGCTCAGTGATCTAAGTGCCTACCTGGCAAGCACAAGGACCTGGGTTCTATCCCCCGTACTATATGTTGTGCTGGCCCCAGAACCAGGTATGGTCGTGCATGGCTGTAATTCCAGCACTCGGGAGGCTGCGACAGGAGGGTCACGAGTCCAAGATGTGTAGCAAGGCCCTGTATCAACGAAAAAAAGACAGACAGACTCTGGGCCTCACTCACAAGTAAAGATATGCTAAATTAAATGACAGGACACATGCTGCTCACCATTAACACAGACTTTAAGAGAGAGCTTGGGGAATGCACAAGCCTTGAGGGCTGGAACAACCTTTCTGGAGGACAATGTAGGATCTGCTACTAAACAAAAATTTTTTTTTTTTTTTTTTTTTTTGTGTGTTTTTGAGACAAGGTCTCACTATGCAGTTCAGACTGGCCTTAATCTCACTTTGTAGCTCAGGCTGGTCTCGAACTCACAACAATCCTCCTGCCTCAGCCTCCCCAGTGCTGGGATTACAGGCATGCGCCACCACGCCCGGCTATTACTGAGGTCCTTGGAAATAGGATAAAAATTTTTATACTCTTAGAAGACCAAAAACCTTTCTAAGCAAAATCTAGAGTCCCTAAAGGAGAAACGGAGTTGCCCTCATAAAAACTGATGAGTTCTAAAAGACCAACAAAGACAAATGACAATGTGTGCAATATGCATAATAGCCGTAAAATACGGTCTCTTCAGACAGTATCTATTTCAATGCATAACTGGGCAAAGTGTAAGAACAAATTCAGATAGCCAGCAGTCTAGAAATGACATTTATGTCAGAAATGCACATTGAAAACTTGATAATATCTTACAGTGGCATAAGAAAAGAAATACTCCTGTATACTCCAACCATTATATAGTGATACAGTCTTTGGAAGGGCAGCTGGAAGAATTATTGACATGTCAAATGTGCTGATAAACTTCCAACAATCTATCCTTTGGATATGGGGCCAAGCATGCCATGTCAAAGGACTCTTTGTATTAGAGAAAAATTGGAGGCCAGCTACATAATCAAAGGCTTGAAAGAGAAGGCAGTGTTCCCTATTTGTAGTATTGTATCTCTTTACTTAGTTTTAATTTATATAATATGTTTATATTTATATAATATATTTATATAATATGTTTTGTACTTGATGCTAAAATGGAAAATGATAAAAGAAAGAAGATTGCTGTTTCCAGAAAGTTGTTAGAGTGAGCTGAGACTCTGGGACCTGTCACTAAATCCTATTAAAATGCACCTAACATCCACCTCAGCCCGCCAGCAGGCACAGCCACAGGCTCTGACCACCTGCCCAGAGAGGGTGCCACAGGTGGAGGGACCATCACCGCCCCTCGGCACTGTGGGGCAGGAGACAGGACAGCAGCCCAGCCCCGGGACTGGAGTCGCTCTGGGGGGAAGAGGGAGAGCACTCTCACGTCACCCCAATCAGGGAGCGCTGGCAGCAAACAAGATGCAGAACCTTGTGAGCGCTGGGCCAGAACCAAAGCCCATGACCAAGTTGCAGTGCAGGTTTTTGCTGTGTCCCGCCACACAACAGCAGAGACTCAGTGCTCCTGGGTGCTCTCTGCTCCTGCCTCTGCCATCCGGGCTACTCTCCATCACTACTGCTATTGGGGTCACTGGCTGAAATACCCAGCGACCCAAGCACGAGCCCCATGAACCAGACCCACAGCAGCTGTGGGCAGTGGAAAGGAGTAGCAAATCGTAAGACTCTGGCTCAGAACAAAAAACGTCTGTCACACATACCTGGGGGTGGGGCACTTCAGTGGTGCTCAAGCGGGCAGTTCTAGCTCAGGGTGCCCCATGCTGCTACAGTCAAGACTTTAGTGGAGAAGGCCAACGCAGACTGGAGGCTGTACTTCCACAGGGTCTCACTCACGCAGCCATGGCTGCAGCAAGGGTCTCTCCCTGGGCTGACAGTTTCCTGGCCACAGCTGCTTCCCCAAGACAGCAAGAGGGAGTCAAGCACTTTTATGACCCAGCACTGAAAGTCACATCCTGTCCTTTCTGCAGGGTCCTATTGGTTACACAGGCTAGTGTGGGAAGAGCCAGGCCCAATGGACACATCCAGAGGCTGGGATCACTCGGAAAACACTGCAGTGACTTCTGAGCAGGGTCTGAAAGGCCTGGCATGGACTGGCTGCTGCCGCCCTCAGTCTTACTTCCCTGCCAATCTGAAACAGCACCCTCCATTTGCCGCAACACCCCTGCCTCACCCTGAGTGTTCTGCTCTGCTTCTTTTCAGCCTGTGTCCTTGTCATTTCCCAGGAGCCCTCCTCAGAGACTTCCCTGGCCATCAAATGTAGCCCCCGTTCTACCTGTCACTCTGTTCTCCTTTTATCAGGAATTGATCTCAGGCGCAAGCGAAGCGTTTATTCTACTGAGCCATCTCCCTGACTCCTGTCATTCTGTCCTCACTGTGTTAACTTCCTTTTGGCACTGAGTTCCATCTGAAATTGTGTGTGTGTGTGTGTGTGTGTGTGTGTGTGTGTGTGTGTG